>JAYMTN010001460.1:0-12815 GCA_036897425.1 Erodium trifolium
TTACGTAACGTGGCCGGTCTGGGGCGGGGGCCCCTTTGCATTCGATTAGATGCTCAGGTCCTCCTTCGTCTGATACTTCAACCCGCACTCCCTATATCTTCCGTAGGTACGATTATTCAAGATATCCGTCGTATGTTAGCCGAAAATGAGAGAGTATCTCTCGAATTTGTAAAGAGGACTGCGAATACGGTTGCTCACTGGTTAGCCAGGAAAGCCTGTTCAACACCTATTCTCCCGTAGTCAAACATTTTACCTGATGCACTGCTTTGTAGTTTGTACTCGGATCATTAATACACGTTTCATTATTACTCAAAAGAAAAAAAATGAGAACTTTATAATATTATCCCAAAAAAAAAAAAACCTAGTTTGTACCCTTTGCATTGGAGATTCTCTTATATACCGTAAGGTCCTACCATTCCGTGCAAAGCACGTGGGTTCCCCCGTATCGGAGAAAGAAGAAGAGTCCGAAAGCGAAGCTGACGGTGAAGAAGCAAACCCTCGTTTCCTATTTCATTTCAATCAACAGTAACATTAGCAGAGTTTCGCTCTCAATTCCCCATTTTCCTTCACAATATTCCCGCCAAAAATGGTCGTCTGAATCTTCCGAAATCGACCTCCCCACCTGCTCTCCTTTTTTCTTTCTGATTTCCACTCTCCTGAATCTGACGATGGTCCTCGGATCCGACTCCACCCACTTCACAGACATCAGGAGGTATTCGAACTGTTCTTCTTACCACTTATTGGCTCTAATTTTCTGTTTATTTTGATGAATTCTGCTTTCTGTTTGCTTATCTGCTCTGCATGGTTGGTGGTTTGGTGAATGAGAATATTTTGAGGTCATTATTTTCTGGGATTTTATAAATAATTGGTTTTTGATGGAGATGGGTTTGCTTTATCATGCTTGAAATGGTTATTGATGGTTTATTCTGGTGTCTACAATCATTTGGGATGGTTCTGTACTGTGCTGTTTCAAGCTCTGTAAATCAAGCCTGTTTGAGTTTATTGAAGTTGCAGTTTGATCTCTTCTCTACAGTATGTTTTTAATATTATTTATTTATCTATATATTGATGCAGTTCAGATATTGATCTGAATAGTGAAGATTGCGGGAACCCTATGATTATGAAAGCCTATCCAATTGGTATAGTACTTGCCAAGGATAATGGTGTTGTGGAGGATGAAGGAGAGTCTAGACTTGAGCCATACGTTGGATTGGAATTTGACACAGCTGACGATGCTCGGGAATTTTACAGCTTGTATGCCATGCGTGTAGGATTCAGAATAAGGACAGGGCAATTGTATCGTTCACGAGTTGATGGATCGGTTTCTAATAGAAGGTTTGTTTGCTCAAAGGAGGGGTTTCAGCTTAATTCGAGAACAGGCTGTCCAGCTTTCATAAGGGTGCAAAAACGTGACTCAGGGAAGTGGATTCTTGACCAAGTGAACAGAGATCATAATCATGAACTAGACCCCTCAAAGGTGCACCATCTTCAGGTTTTGCAGCAGAAATCCGATGTGGCTCTAAGGCCCTTGATTGAAATGTCCCACAGGCCAAAAATTAAGTTGCTTGAGGAAATTGATGCTGGATGTCAATCCCCGTTAGGCACTAACAATGTTAAACGATTCAAAAGAGGAGGGGATGAAGGCGAATCAAAACTTGAACCGTATGTGGGTCTTGAGTTCAATTCAGCAAATGAAGCATACAAGTTTTATCATATATATGCTTCTAGTGTAGGGTTCAGAATTCGAATTGGTCAGTTGTTCCGTTCAAAACTTGATGGGTCGATAACATCTAGAAGATTTGTGTGTTCCAGGGAAGGATTCCAGCACCCTTCAAGGGTAGGTTGCGGGGCATTTATGAGGATTAAGAGGCAAGATTCTGGAGGATGGGTGGTGGACCGTCAGCAAAAAGATCACAATCATGATCTTGAGCCCCTGAGGGAACCTCCTACACAATGTTATACAGTTCCAAAAAAGTTAATTGAGGAAAATAATGGTGGATTGGATAATGAGGATTCAGTTAAGGTAATCTATGGAAATACCATGAAGAGGCACCGAGAAAACAACATTGCAAGTGATTGGTATGCTGTGCTTCTCGAGTACTTTCAGACCAAGCAGGCAGAAGACACAGGATTCTTTTATGCAGTTGAAATTGACGATGGTCGTTGCTTGAATGTCTTCTGGGCTGATGGGAGGTCAAGATTTTCCTGTAGTCAGTTTGGTGATTCAGTTGTATTTGATACATCTTACCGGAAAAGTATTTACGTGGCCCCTTTTGCAACTTTCACGGGAGTTAACCACCATAAGCAACCGGTGCTTTTTGGGTGTGCTCTAATTGCTAATGAATCTAAAGAGTCCTTCACTTGGTTATTTGAAACATGGCTCAAGGCTATGTCAAGGCGCCAGCCACTGTCTATAATAGCTGATCAAGATGAGGCCATTCAACAAGCAATTGCACAAGTTTTTCCGGGGGCATGTCGTCGTTTGTCAATGTGGCAAATCAAGGCAAAAGAGCGCCAAATCTTAACTACAATGGATGATAATTTCAAATATGAGTATGAAAAGTGCATCTATCATAGCCAAACAGATGATGAATTTGATGCTGCATGGGTCACACTTGTGAACAAGCATGGCTTGCGGGAGAATGCCTGGCTAAAAGAAATGTACAAAAGGCGTGAATGTTGGGTTCCCTTGTACTTAAGAGGTGCCTTTTTTGCTGGCATACCCTTGAATGGTAGCATTGAATCCTTCTTTGGCTCCCTTTTGGATGCCCAAACACCTCTAGCTGAATTTGTTGCACGATATGAAAAAGGCCTAGAGCAACGTCGCGAGGAAGAAAGACAAGAGGATTTTAACACCGGCAACTTCCATGGGTTTTGGCAGACAAAAGAACCAATAGAAGAGCAATGTAGAAAACTTTATACACTTACGGTGTTCAAAATATTCCAAAAAGAGCTTCAACTGTCTTATAGCTATCTTGGGTTTAAAATATACGAAGAAGGGATCATCAGCCGGTATTTGGTGCGGAAATGTGGGAATGAGAATGAGAAGTATGTAGTGACCTTCTGCGCATCCGATCACAAAGTGAGTTGTGGGTGTCTGATGTTCGAATGTGAAGGTGTTTTGTGTAGACACGTTCTCAGAGTATTCAAAATGTTGGATGTGAGGGAAGTTCCCTCTCGCTACATCTTACACCGGTGGACAGTAAATGCAGAACATGGTGCAGTACGTGACCTGGAATCAGCAGGTAGCTCTCAAGACATTATGGCCTTGATGAAATGGAGTTTAAGAGAAGCCGCCTCTAAATACGTAGATGCTGGGTCTGCATCGTTAGAGATTTACAGACTTGCCCATCAAATTATGAGAGAAGGTGGAAAGAAGCTTCATTGGCAAAGGTAAATGTCTTTAATAAATGTGAGATGTACTTTAGAGATAAGTTTCGGAGTTCTAACTAGTTTCAGACAGGGTGTATTATTTTATTTTGTATAACTAGTCTCCAATGTATAAAGAAGTGTTTTGGTACCCAAATTTTCTCATTTAATCTGTTTTTCCCTGAGGTTTATTCTGATCTAACGGGATCGAAAGTAGGTTCATCGAAACTCAGTTCAATGAAGGGTAATTTGACAATTAGTTGTGGTGATTATAGGGTCCTCTCAAAAGCAACATGAGATGGAAATATGCGTTGGCATGTATATTTTTGCGGGAAGTTTATTTATGTATGCTTGAATACCAAATGTAGATACAATTCAGCAAATAATTTCTAAATTTAGATTTGATACTTAAAATGACCATTCTAGTTAGTTTTTAATCAGAATGTATGTTAAGCGAGTTTACAAATCAGAAAATGATTATTTACAGATTTTACTTCCAGTGTACGTGATCAGCTTCGTTGCTAATTAGCATCGGTTGACACTATAGCAATGTTATTTCCCCTTCAGCTTTCTGCTTATAACATGCTTCATCAGAGTATGCAACCTCCTAGTGTAGCAGTAGAGATTACCCCAACACATACACATACACATACATGAAGGATAGGAGAGGGAAGTGTAGCGATAATTCAACTATATAGTAGTCAAGATATCAGCCTTGCAACAGCATGATTCATGAACAATATTGCTTTGCAGAGATGGATACGTTGTTGCATCTGTCTGCCTGGGGTAATAATACATTATTATTACAGTAATACATTATTATGGTTCTTTGAGCTTATCTTAACAATAAGCTCAAAGAAGCATCAATTAATAAGTTCAGCGAAGAAAATAAAACAAATTTGCAGGAAACGCGCAATTTTCACAGCCAGCAAGATGCAGGTCTAATTGATTGTGGTTGGAATCATCAGAGTTCAGATTGTTAATCACAACCTTTGAAACTAAACATCCTCAAAAGAAAAACCAGCTTTAAATTAGAGGTTCCTGAGAAACAAAAAAAGCAATATGGAGAAGGCAAACCTCATCATAATGAGCAGTAAAGAAACTCCGAGACCACAGTCTCATTCCTGCAAACATTTCCTTGATGTCATGTATAAATTGTAGCAACGATACCAGATTCAAGATTTAATTGGAAAACAATGAGACATAAGGCCTAATAAATCTAACCTTAAAAGTAGAAAATGCAATCAAAGTTAGGCAACTCCACATATTTGAAAAACAAGTGAAAGCTCCAAAATGTATCTGAAACATTACAAGTAATAGGTGAGCGGCAAGTCTCCAATCCAATCCTCTTTTTTTTCTTTTCTTTTTTTTTATAAAGGGTATGAGTATGATTAATTAATAAACCAATACATACAACCAAATTGAGGTAAGTCTAGTAGTGTTAAGGGGCATACCCCGAACTAATTTAAGAAGTGACTCGCAATCCCCCCTTGTACAAATAATAAGGATCCGAGATGCATGGATACAAAACTAAAATTTCTACCCTTAAAAATAGAAATTTGAGAAAACCAAATATTCGCTCGATACCGCAATGCCAAGAGGCTAGAAGCCGGTTAAGGTGGATGATCACCCCAAGGAACATGACTGGCCCAGATCGGGCCCGGACTCCCATATGGGATGAAGCTACCTACATTCCCCCAACCTTGATCTCCTATCATAATTCTCGACAGGGCTGTTTTCCAACCCTCATCGTGAAGTCAGATAAGATCCCAGCTGAGTGTCCGAGGTCCGGTAGAGCGGGAGACATTTGATTGAGGGTCTGCTTCCCCAGTAGTGAGATGCCCGATGCTATGTTGCTACTCTCCCCCTTATGAAAATTACTCGTTGTCGTCCAACTTAGGGATAGGTGAGACGGTTGTTGTATCATTTTCCGTTGTTTCCTTCCGGGGATCCCGACATAGAGAGGGCGATTGTTGGATATTTTGTCGACGTTGTCTTTCCCAGACCCTCGTTACTTCCCTTATGAAGGTGGAGAGAAAATTTTAGTGGTCAGGCGGGATGATAAGTAGAGTGATCGGGGTTGGTGGAGAGCACGCAACCGATCCCTTCCCCCTATCCCAATCCCTAATTCTCCCGACTTGATGAGCTATCTCGGAAGCTTGGTGCTTAGGCAGGGCTGATAATTTAAAAGGATTGGTTCCCCGAACGGACATGGCCCCTTCCTTCTTCCAGGAGGATTCCGGCGAGGAGATTGATGAGCGGTGGTTCGAACCTACACAAGGAGAGAAAAAATAAGGTACCACAGGGGTGCCCATTAGAATCTACATCCGAGAGTTATTCAGAGGTTCTGTATTCCCCAAACTTAGTTTTGTATTCAGGGGCAAAGCGGTGGCTCGTAGTTCATCCCCATATCTGACTTGATCAAAATCTACGCCCGATAGGAGGGTGTAGCAGTCAACGAATAAGTAATCTAATCGGCCGCACCTGGAGCAGAAAGGAGGTATATTCTCGTATTGAATCCTGACCTTGAAAGGAGTCGAAGAATGGTCCATTTGTAAAAGGAGATGACGCCGTAGCGGCCTTGTGGCGTCTAATTCCAGGCGTAAACTAAGGAACGGAAACCATCCCGTATGTGACAAGACCGACGCCGGATGTGTTGGTTACAAAACCCCCACTTCCTTCCCTAGTTCGGCCGTTATGAAGGCCCTCATCTCTGGGGTTCGCAGCTCCACCGGCACATCATAGATCCTCACTGACATTTGAATATGTCAAAAAATAAGGTTATCCGGTTGAGTTGTGGGAGGAAGGGGAACCAAGAGGAGTGTTGTCCCGAAGAACCGCCATGGTTCCTGATTTCTGACCCTATCCAGTGAGGCTTGGGATGAAAAGAAAAAGGTCATGATTATGTTGGTGAGAGGTTGAAAGGTCACATCTTGTTCCTTCTATCCCCGAACAAAGGTGGTACAGAAGGTGCGAGGGAAAACCTCTTTGTCAGCAAGAAGGCGTCTGGTAAGAGCGTACCTGTACCGTTGATCTTCCAAACTTGGGACCGTGTTCGCCGGGCTGGTGTCTTGTTTGAGTTTTCACGAGGAGTTTTTGACCCGTCACCGGAGCAATGTTGGGGTTTTCACTAGACATTTTTTTTTCACCACTTGACCCTTGCATGGTGGTCAAGTGGGCAAAAATTACAGGATAGGGTTAATTGCAGGCTCGACGGATGTGTATCGAAATCAATGGGCGTCGGGAGGAGTACCAGCAAAGAGGCAGAGTTGGATTGTGTGATTGTTCGAGTAGTAGGGAAGAGGGAGGGTTCCATAGTGTCGGGTGTTTGGCGGTAAGAGTACTGGAGGTGAGTGAAGAGACGGGGAGATGTCTGTGGAATATGTCGGGGATTGGATATATCTGACGACGACGAGCGATGGTGAGGAGTAGGAAAGGAGGAGTTGGAAGAGGAAGACACGGCCATCACTTCACGCCTTGGGAAGGAGAAAGAGTGAGGGGTTTGAGGAGTAGAGAGAGAGCACGCTTGGGAAGGGAGGGGCTCAAGACGACAATCCAAGCTACTTTATGACAGCAAGTTGCAAAAGAAAATTAAAAATTCCAATCCTTTTAAGATCTATAAACACTTCTAATCACAAAAGCATGCTCTGAACTATGTATTCTCACTAGACAGATAACGCACATGTTCTACAAGATGTCTCTTCAAGTTATTCGGGAAGTTCAATTCTTCCATAAGATCAGCTAGAATCATTTGCAAAGATATATAATTAAATCAATGTTTTTGCAGAGCTCAAATAACAGTATGGAACATTATACACATTTATCTAAGATACTTCTTTCAGAATCTACTTCTTTTCCAGGAATATGTGGGATAGGTTTTAGGTCTCTAACCCATTTGTATTCCCTCTCCGTTCATATACTCTTGGTCTACATTCAAGACCATTTGTGTTGTCCGACTTGTATGTGTGGGAGAATGTTGTTAGAATTATAATTTTTTTAGGCTATTTCATATACCTACTTGGATTCCTTTGTAAGTTTATTTCCTAATTCTGTTGGTTATAGAATGTAGTAAGAATCAGTAATATTTCTATACTTTAGAATCCGATGAACGAGACATTTGGCAACCTAGGTAGATCGGCGGCTTCAGACTAGAGCATATCGAAAAAAGGTAGCGGTTTTTATTTTGCATTGGACGACGTGTGCGGAGGATTGAAGTGACACAATTTTGAGGGTGGGTGTCGCGGGTCTTCTTGCTCGTTGCCGGCCATTCGAAATTGGGAGGGGATGCCAGAGGAAGCAAATGGTAGAGGTCGTGGAGGAGGAATAAGATATACTTGGCAACGAAAATTTGTTGAAGTCATTGTCAAAGAGACTTGTTATAAGTTACATGGTTATCCTAATTATCACCTTCGAGCAGCTTATGTTGTTACATGATTCACACAACCATGACGGACATGCCTCCCTCTTTACTGTTCATACAAGTATTGAGTATGAGTATTATTTGCAACTTCGGCCTTCACAACATCATTTTCACTTGATCACAATGTTGATACAAGTAGTGTCAACACTGGTAATCCCTTTGCTTGTTTAGGTCATTCGAACCCTTTGGTACTTGATTTTGGTGCTTCAAGTAATATTTTTAGTAGCCAAAATCTTCTTACTTATGTCTCCTTTACTTCTCATAATCTTGAAGCATAGAGTTTGGTCATTTTTTTTAACTTATGCTGAAAATATCAAATTCTCTCTAAAAACACCTTACCCGCCCTTAGCATTCAACTGTTGAGACTCCTTAGCTGAAGGCTCTTGTGGTTCCCTTTGATCCATATGAGTTGTCGTAGGTGATGTGGACATAAATTGCATCGGTTGTGGATGTTTTTATTCCACATTCTTGAGCTTTTCATTCCCGAGATCGTATAATTTAGTCCACTTTTCTCTCTTTACTCGTACTTTGTCTCTTATTGTGTTTTGTAGGTTCTTTGATCGTAAAAGGGTTAAAATAGAGGAAAAATCGGTTTAGGGAGTTTTGGAGACTGATAAATCTTGCGAAGGGCATAACTTCCTCATCTGAACTCCGATTTGCCTCATATAATATATCAAATTGAAGGGAATTCAAAGATCTACAACCTTCGTCATAGGGCCGTCACTGTCCGGATACGGGAGGGTACCCGGAAATGGGAAATAGTACGGCACGGACTCCCATACGGATCCGGGTAGGAAACCTCGACTGGACAGCACAAAAAAAAAGACTTGTTTCTTGTTTTTTTGCTCCCAGTTGTGAATTTACTCATTATAAAAGGAATATTAGGTCTTAGATGGGGGATAACTTGTATTTGGGAGAATCTAAGAGAGTAGGAGAGTTGAGAGCTTGAAGAAGAGGATATTGAAGTTTGAAGAACATCCATATATGCTTAATTTGGTATTTGTAATTCTATACTTTATCAATCTTTTGAATATTTGTGTTTCTTTCTCCATGTCTTCTTCCTTTTCCATGAACAACTAAACCCCGTAATCTAAGGTTATGGGGGATTAAAGATTTAAATGTCTTTGTGTTTAAATGTTGTGAAGCTTGAATATAGCTTAGGGTTAATGTTTTATTTACACTTAATGATCTATCTCCCTTGTAGGCTTGATAGTTGATAAGAATTGGAATCCAACACATGAGATGAAGATTGCAATTGGTCTAAAATCAAATATAAATTGGGTTTTAATCTTGACTAGGATAGCTAGATTAACACAATCACAATAGCTATAGGTTTCGCATTGAAAGCTAAAAACTGTCAGAGAACTTAGTGCTTTGGGTCTTCCTACATCTAAATTCGGGAGACATAGGTGGTTAGATTCCATTAGGGTCTGAAACATATGAGAGAAATTAGGACTAGTTTAGAGATAGTTTGTTGCCCCTAAAATTAGATAACTTCGAAATATTTATCAGTGTTTTGATGCATTGACATGATCTCTATGAACCCACACCTTAGATTACATTTTTCTCTAATTCTAATCTCTTCTGATTTTCCTGAATACTTATTCACATTTTCGTTATTGTTAACTTTTGCATGATATTGAAAACAAAAACCATATTTTTAACGAAATGACTTAATAACAACTTCACATCCCAAGAGCGTACACGCTTAATAATTTTGTCCCTTAGGTATGCCATTCCCGTGTTCCTGTTCCGATCGACCACGATGGGAACACCGAGATACATTGAGGTTGTCGGCGTCTCTCTAATAGCCAATAGCTGACAACAGCTCTGCTTGACCCCAGACGTGGTATTCTTACTAAAGAGGATCGAGGATTTATCGAGATTGAGAACCTGGCCGGACAGCTGGCCAAAGAGACCCAGGATATCCCTCACGATCCGAGCATCCTCCGGAGAAACACGACATAAAATGTAGCAATCGTCGGTAAAGAACATGTGTGAAATTTCCGGGGCCCCATTGCCACCCGAACACCCTGCAGTTTCCCCTCCTCTTGAGCCCGACGTATTAAGAAAGACAGACCCTCCATACAAAGTAAGAATAGGTATGGGGACAGAGGGTCTCCCTGTCGTAATCCCCGAGTCGGTGTAAATTTGGGTGTGTCCCGACCCCTAGATGACAATGTATATTGTACCGACTTCATACAGCAGGCCACCAATTCTATCCACTCTGAAGAAAAGCCGAGTCAGTTCGTAATGCCGAGAAGAAAGTCTCATTACACCCGATCATAAGTCTTACTCATATCCAGTTTTAGTGCAATAAATCCCACATCGCCCTGTTGTTTCTAACGGAGAAAATGGATGACCTCAAAAGCGATAAGGATATTATCCAGGATACACCGACAAGGGATAAACGACCATTGCGTGTCTGAAATAACGGCTTGGATGAGGGGTCGCAATCTGTTCGCCGGGACCTTAGAGAGAATCTTGAGGATCAAAATACATAGGGCGATGGGACGGAGGTCGGTCACTACATCCGGGTCCGGCTTTTTGGGAATCAAGATAATGGAGGTATCGTTCAAGATCTGGTCAAACCTCCGGGATGCCAGCACTTCCTGAATAAAACGGGTAAGCTCTCCCGACACGATTGGCCAATAGTGCAAATAAAAGCGTGTGTTGAGGCCATCCGGTCTCGGGGACTTTTCTGAACCCATTTGAAACACTGTCAACCTTACCTCCTTATCTAAGCACGGCGCTAGAAGGGATCGATTATTCTCTAGAGTGATACACCGAGGGAGAAGAATGGGGAAGTCCCGAAGATCCGGCTGGCTAGAGTGGAACAGCTGCCCAAAGTAATCCACAATCAGTTCCCTCATTCCCGTATCTCAAGTAACCAGATCCCCCGTGGCATTTCTAAGAGATAACACTGCATTTATCCTCATACGATATGAGCACGCGGCCTGAAAATTTTTTGTGTTGCAATCCCCATCATCTAGCCAATGCTGCTTCGCCCGTTGAAACCAGAATGCCCTTTCGTACTGGATTTGAATTGCCTCACGTTTATGCACCCCAGCTCGATCATATCTACCATTCAGTTCAGAAAGTGATGCCGGCCCCACTCATATAATGTCTTACCCACTATGTGAATCACTTCTGCAATAGGTGTAGTCAGGTGGTTATTCCAATGTTCCTCAATCAATCAGCCACAGTCTGGGTCCCGTACCCATTGATATTGGAACCGAAATTTAGGCGGCCCTCGGTGAAATACCTTCCGAGCCAGAGATAACAGGACCGGTCAATGATCTGAGGTCGTGACTCCCATGTTACAGAATTCCAGGTCCAAGAGAGAATAAAACAGTGAACTAGAGACCAGAGCTCTGTCTAGGCGGGATTGGATTTTCTCATCATGTCTGCATCCCCGAAACCATGTAAACTGATGCCCCGTCCTCGGGACGTCAACCAAATGCAGATCATCCACCATAGAGAAAAAATCATACATGAGGCTCAAGGGGTATCGATCTCCCCCCGTTGTTTCGTCCGAGTCTTGGATGTCGTTAAAGTCACCTATCAATATCAAGTTCGGCCTAGTTAGAGTATGAAATCGACGGATCGATTCCCATGTACGATACCTATACTCTCTACGGGGCTCACCATAAATACTTGTGAGTCGTAGATCCTTATACCCCGGAGCCGAAACCTCGGTGGCTATATAACGGCATATGATGATCTAAGCACCACATCGACCCCCGAGACCCACATAAGTACCAGACCCCTCTGGTTCAGAGCGTCCAGACCCCTCCGGGATGTAGAGTAAGGGACACTGAGGTAATCTTGAAAACCCAGCGCTCGAGAGAGGAGCACACATTTTGGTTCTATAAGAAGGGTTTCTGAGAGGAAGAGTAGATGAGGACGATGATCGCGGAGCAGATGGCGTAGATGTTGCTTACGCGTACCGGTTCCCATGCCTTGACAATTCCACGCCAAGACCCGAAGATCCGGATTGTCTAGTGGCGACGGCAGAATCCCTGAGCCTGGGTCCCAGTGGCGCTGCGATTGGCCTAAAATCAACGATGTGGGTGGAGAGGGAGATCGAATTGGGGATTGATTATACGATGGCGATGTCTGTCGTGACGAGGGAGGACCCAAATTTGCAGCCCCCACGAACCCTTGCGATTGAATCTCATTCAGACCTAGGTCAGATGAGGCTGGGGAATGAAGGATCGATGAAGCCCGTCCTGGCGACGAGAGAATAGAACCGGAACTCGGCCGGGAGGGAGGAGATCGTCGCGGTCGCGAAGGACGGCGGCGCGAAGAAGCCATAGCAAAGGAGAGCTTGTTGAAAAACGAAATTTCCGTAGTGTTCATAAGAGTAATTTAATCAATCTTAACCACCTTGCCAAGCGTGTTTTTATTTATTTATAAATTCTATATTATTACATTAGTTTTGAGCAGCTGTTCAATTGCCATCATCAATGGAAGAAACTTTACTTCATCAACAGCCAAACATAGAAAGTCCACCAACCCACTACCTAATCAGGCCACACAAGTTTTTGTATTCTGCCTACCTAGCAAAGTTGACATTTTCACTGTAAAACCCAGACAATATATTACTCAATTTTACTATTTGCATAAGACGGGTGAGATACATAGAGCAGCCTGTGGCTATGTACACACTCGTATGTATTTAGAACAATGAGACAGGAAATCTTAAGTCCAAATAAAATCCTATCAGAGGGCACATGTAGTACAGCTCAGGCAATACCGATATAGATTTTTTTATTATTTCCACACTTCATTAAGGTAGATACGGTATTCAAAATTCTTAAGTCAAATACCCCGCTGTCAAGTAATACAAGAACATTGTACCCACAACTTTGCCCGCCATAACTAGTCTTGAGCTTTCGCTTTTTGATAATTGAGTACATACCATACAATGATAATGCAGCAGGAATACACAATCTAACTATCTGACTGTCTCAACATCCGCAGAATGGTAAGGAACAGGTTCAGAATGTCCAGATAGAGGGTG
>JAYMTN010001461.1:0-12813 GCA_036897425.1 Erodium trifolium
TGTGTTCATGATTTGGTTTTGCTTCCTTATTCATTGTTAGTGCTCTGTGGAATCTATAAAAGCAACATCATTTACACTACACCCCTTCACAATTGTCAGATTTTGCACTCATAACCTTAAAATTATAAACAAATAAACAAAACCCAACTAGGATCTTGATGATCCTATAGGCATAGACTTGGAATTTTGTTGTTTGTGTGTGTGTGGCTTGAGCCAAATCCAAATGTATATCTATATTCCCAAATCTCAAGATGAGTTTGGAGAGATAGAGAGCATAGACCACCTTGAGATCCTCACATTCTTTTTCATAGAAAAACATGGTATTTGAGACATTTTGTGGATGGCCAAACTCAGAGAATGTTGGATTCCCCCCTCTCTCTCCTCCATGCCTAACACAATTCTCTCTCTCTCTGCCAGTTTTGTGTAATTGTGAGTGCATATTCCATTTCTATGCACATATTTTTAACTCAATCTTTTTTTCCAGATAATTTTTATATCCAATTTGTGACGTGATCCATATACATCAGTTCACTAAGTTTTTACATCATCTTTCAATAGGGGATGGGACTATTTTGAGGCCATTAGGAAATGTTTAACTTGGTATTATTCACCAATCACTAAATTGAAATTATTATTATGTGTAAGCTTTGTCATTAAAAGGATCAACAACTACTTGATTCAACTCTAAAAGTCAATTGGACACACACAAAGGTTAGCAAATTGGACAAATGAAATCCAAGTATTCATCATTTCGTTGTAACAAAACTGATTAACTAATTAATCAGTTGCCAAGAATGTGTCTTTTTGCTTGCTTGTTCTGCTAACTATTGTTATGGAAATAGAAAAAGTTCAAAATTTTACACATGTATTTATGTAACCCTCTGTTGTTCCAAGGCAAAATGCATGATTGATACGCCAAGGGAATTTCCAATTATCTCCTCCAGTTTTTTGAACTTTACTTTGGTTTGGTCATAATCTTTTTTGGGTGCTCCTTCTCTTTTATACAAAACCCCAAAACTCCCCCTCCTTTCTTTTTCTTGGGGCCTGACAACAAGAACTAAATATTTCAGTGAAGAAATGGGTCTCTGCCATGGAAAGCAAGAGATGTGTTCCAGATTCTGATAATCTGGAGATTACCCAGTTGCAGTAGCTGCAATCTGGAGGAGATACCATCTGGGTTTCTCAGATTCTTGTGAGTTTCATTCAATTCATTGAGAATGAGAACATATAGATTTTGGGTCTGTTTTGTAGCATTCTTCTGGTTCTGGATTTGTTCTTATGGGCTGCTATCTCCTAAAGGTGTTAACTTTGAAGGTAATCTCCCCAAAAATGCTTCTTTTTCCTTTTGTGAATCTGGAAGTTGGATTGGGATATGGAGGTTTTGTGTTTGTTTACAGTGCAAGCTCTAATGGGTATCAAAGCTTCTCTTGAGGATCCTCATGGTGTTCTTGATAACTGGGATGGAGACTCTGTGGACCCTTGTAGCTGGACTATGGTTACTTGCTCTCCTGATAGCCTTGTCATTGGCCTGTAAGTCCAATGAAGACACATCAATTTAAGAATTGAGATTTGAGATTAAGAAATAAAGTTAACATGTTTTTGAAGTTTATGGATTTGTCTTTTTTGATGTTGCAGAGGAGCTCCTAGCCAGAACTTATCAGGTTCTCTCTCTCCAAGCATTGGAAACTTAACAAATCTTCAGATTGTGTAAGTTCAGATTCTACCATTTTTTTTCCAGTGTCTTTGTGATGAAGAGCCTCACTTTTCTCATGGTTCATCTCTTAATGGTGTTTTTGCAGGCTGTTGCAGAACAACAACATAACGGGACGGCTCCCTCCGGAGCTTGGGAAGCTCTCAAGGCTTCACACAATTGATCTCTCCAACAACTTCATCTCTGGTCAAGTTCCTTCCTCTCTAGGCCGCCTCCGGAACCTCCAATACTTGTAAGCTGAAAATCTTATCAACCAAATCATGAACCAGCTAAAGATTGTACTTTTAGGCTCTGATATGGATTATCTGAACTGGGTTTTGTTTAGGAGGCTCAATAACAACACCCTCACAGGACCTTTTCCAGTTTCATTGGCTAACATGACCCAACTTGCCTTCATGTAAGTCTCTTGACACCATTTCTTGTTTTGTGATTTAGGATTGTGTCTGATTAGTGGGTTTCTTAATTCTGGATTTCAGTGATTTGTCCTACAATAATCTCACTGGCCCTGTACCCAGATTTCCAGCAAAAACATTCAAGTAATTATCTTTCTCTCTCTCTCAAAAGCTCTTAATCAGAGCTTGTTAATTTACTTTCTTCTGTTCTTGCAGCATTATTGGGAACCCAATGATTTGCCCAACTGGGTCTGAACCAGAATGTAATGGCACAACACCGATGCCTATGTCTATGCCCTTGAATGGTACTCAGAGTAAGTTCTCAGATTCAACTTGTTAACTCGATATTTTTTTTTACTCAATTTCTTCTTCATCACCTTAGCTCTCTATGATTCTGTAGCTGGTATGCCTTCTGGGAGAACAAAAACTCACAAAATGGCTATTGCACTTGGGGTAACCATTGGCTGCATTAGCTTCCTCATCTTTGGATTAGGATTGTTCTTATGGTGGAGGCAAAGGCACAATGATCAGATCTTTTTTGATGTTAAAGGTTTGTGAACTAAGCTGAAGTTTCGTGAAAAGTAAAAGTAGAGAAAAGTCCATTTCCTGTATAATATATGTATTTGGATTTTCAGACAGACATCACGAGGAAGTGTCACTTGGGAACTTGAAGAGGTTTCCGTTCAGAGAACTTCAGGTTGCAACAAACAACTTTGCGAGCAAGAACATCCTGGGAAAAGGGGGGTTCGGGATAGTCTACAAAGGGCTTCTCCAAGACGGGACTGTTGTAGCAGTCAAGAGGCTCAAAGATGGCAATGCCGTTGGAGGAGAGATCCAATTCCAGACCGAAGTAGAGATGATCAGCTTAGCAGTGCATAGGAACCTCCTCAGGCTCTTCGGCTTCTGCATGACATCCTCTGAAAGGCTCCTAGTTTATCCCTACATGTCTAACGGCAGCGTTGCTTCACGCCTCAAAGGTACTATAAATGCTCTTGCATCTTGATTTTCGATGACTTAACTCGCTCTTGAAATGTGCAGCTAAACCAGTTCTTGATTGGGGGATGAGGAAGAGGATAGCTTTAGGAGCTGGTAGAGGACTGTTGTACCTTCACGAGCAATGTGATCCGAAGATCATTCATAGAGATGTAAAAGCTGCAAATATACTTCTTGATGATGATTGTGAAGCTGTGGTTGGAGATTTTGGATTGGCAAAGCTTTTGGATCATCAAGACTCACATGTCACAACAGCAGTGAGAGGCACTGTAGGTCACATAGCTCCTGAGTACTTATCCACAGGCCAATCTTCAGAGAAAACTGATGTTTTCGGGTTCGGTATCCTCCTCCTGGAGCTCATCACAGGCCAGAGAGCATTAGAGTTTGGCAAGTCGGCCAACCAGAAGGGGGCTATGCTTGATTGGGTGAAGAAGATTCACCAGGAGAAGAAGCTTGAAGTTCTTGTAGACAAAGATCTGAAGAGCAACTATGACAGGATCGAGCTGGAGGAGATTGTGCAAGTAGCTCTTCTATGCACTCAGTATCTTCCTGCTTACAGACCAAAAATGTCTGAAGTGATTAGAATGCTTGAAGGAGATGGACTTGCAGAGAGGTGGGAAGCTTCCCAGAGGGTTGAAGCACCTAAGTACAGAACCCATGAACTGTCTTCTTCTGATCGGTACTCAGATCTCACAGATGACTCATCATTGCTGGTGCAGGCAATGGAGCTTTCAGGGCCCAGATGACTTATCAACACTATGAATGAAGAACACAAATCATAGTTTAAAAGTACTGAGTTGTACAATATATACTATTTTTGTGTGCAAGTGTACAGATTCTGATATGAGAAAATGACACTGCGAAGGAAGTTTCATGTATTATACAACTCAGTTTAGCCAAAACTCGGTCCCTGAACAACAATATATACAATATATATCCGCTATAACGAGAAGCCTGATGGGCACATTTCAGATCAAAATGTATAAATCATCACTCATTCTGATCCACAGAGCTTTATATTCAAGTTGAAGTTTGCTATAGCTCAAAAGAAGTATTCATAATTTACAAGTACTTTAAAGATCCTGAAAATTTGAAACAAAATGCAGACTGATGGGAATGAGGCCTACAAGGTCAGACTTACGATTTTCACGTTCAGTGAAGCACGCTCAGCTTGAAGAAACACTAATTCAGGAATCCTTTCACCTCCATATCTCACAACAGTCATCGTCTCCAGAACGGGTGAAGAAGCAAGTATGAACTTGAGAACATCACATTCTGCCCTTGTTCCCCATATACCTCTAATCCTCACTGTTTTAAGATGGTTGAAGTGTGTGTCAATTACTGACTGTTTTTTCAGTAACTCTGCAGCTGCCAAAGCTTCATTTGAATGACCAACCTATGTGAGAAAGCGATGCAAAGTTTAATTATTATACAATTTTAATTTGTAAATTATAGGGATAATTGCAACAAAAAGTAATTACCCTTTGCAATTCACTTTTTGCAAATCATAGCTGTCTTCTTTGATGATGGCAAAAAAGTAGCCTGAAATTGTATTTTTGTTGCACTTTGCATCGATTTGTTTCAAAATGACAATTTTAAAATTTAAACAATAATGATTAAAAAATATCTAAAAATCTAGAATTTTCAACTCCCCTAATTTTCTTCCTCTTTGTAGTTAATGCATATATTCGATTAATTTTACTTATAATTTTAAGGATAAAATAACCACTTTGAAACAAATTGGTACGAAGTACAACAAAAATACAACTTTAGCGCACTTTTTCTTATTATCAAAGAAGATGACTATGATTTGCAAAAAGTGAATAGCGCAGAGTACTTTTTTGCAATTATCCCTAGATTATATGGTACAAGAGACAATTTAACAGTAGAGTTTGAGATCAAACCGAGATAACAAGTTCCTCTAAGTTTGGAGAGCTTCCAAGTATGGAAAGAGAGACCATGACCTCCTTTACGCTGTTGAATCTGAGTTCCTTCAGCTCAAGAGCCAAAAGACTCTTGAGCATTGTAGGGAGTCTCTCTGGTACATCATTAGAACCTAAAATCTGGCAAGAATGTAATAAATTATCACATACACGTCCTTATTAAGCATACTGATACACTCAAGCAGCTTGTAAAGTATATAACCTTTACCTCAAGAAATAGACTAGACAACGCGAGCCTCTTTATACCGGACAGACAGTAAAAAACACCTGCTAAATTGCATACTTGTACTGGCCTGAGGTTCCAGGTTGTAATCTTTCCACTTAGAGGGATCATGCAAATATCAACACTGGATAGACAGGGACAGTTTTCAAGGCATATATCTTCAAATTGCGAGTCTACTTTCAAGTAACTCAAACTCGGATTATGGATCCTAAGAACTGATAAATGATCAATGTTCAATAGTGTCAAACTCTCAAGAACTGGACAGTTTGAAATCAAATTTTCTAACGTGCAATCATCACTGATAGAAACTTGATATAAGTGGAGGCTTCGAAGACTGTTTAACCCGTTGAATGGATGAGGAAGCTTCAAGAAACAGCCGTAGAGTTCTAAGCAACTTAGTTGTGTGCATGTGAAGAGACAAGAAGGCAACTTAAAACGCTTAATAAACTTGAACTCCGTGATACTTAACTCCTTGATGCCTTTCTCAGTCAGAAACCGTATCCACTGATCTAAATCAGAATACTCAGGGCAACAATACGCAGCAAGTTTGAATTTCTCAATTGAACCACCATGATTTGATCGGATATGATCCAGAATTTTCATAATCTCTCTCCACCTCGCTCCTGGATCTGATAAATTAGTTCTGAGGCATTCATCATCAACAACAAACTGTGAAAGGCCAGTCCATTTATATCTCCATTTACTTGACAAGATACAGGTCCTTGCAGTTTCTCTCAGTGGTAGGTGGCCAAGAATAGTGTCCAGCACATCCCATGGAAGACTAGTGATCCTATCGAGCTTTGTTTGTTTTTCCATCACAGCTGTAACAGACCAACCAAACTATAGCATCATTTAGCTTTCTAGCTTTTCAGGAGAATTATCTCGGCCCTGCAAAAGAAATTTAAATTTAGACACAAAAGTTTGGTGTGTATGCATATGAAGGCAATAAATTAACAACTATTCTTCTTGCTGTAGTTATCTCTGCACACTAACAATCATTAAGAGTAATAACAACATTGACCATAATGTCATGCATGTGTGAAATAACTGTCATCTTTGATATATGCAATGCTGGCCTATAGAGCAGTTACTGTTTCAGATACATGCTTTCCTAGACACAAAAACAGTGAGTTCTACAGCATCTTCATGAGAACAAATTTACATTAACTCATGACAGTAATCATGTGCATATCATCTTCCTGACAATGCAGTTTCCCATGATTCAAGACTAACTAGAACAATTAATGCCAAATATGTCATATATCTCACTATCCTTGGGAAAAAAAACATTTTGATTCGGAATATGATACACCATAATCCATGGATTAGACTTCAAATACCATTTTCAGTAATTAAATATGGTGACATACGACATGCACTATATATTTATTAGTAGCTTTTTGTTCTTTCTTTTCATTGATAAATACAGAACCCAACACAGAGAGTAAATCGCCAAACCATCACACTAGAAGCTATTATGTGGTGAACAAAATTTTGATAACCAAAATGGGGAACACCTCACATATGGAAACATAACTACAGAATGAGCAACCAAATGTAGTACCACGCTTTTCACATGTCCGTCTTAATTACTAAAAGTTCTACTAGAGACCTGTAACCAAGAAGAAAGGTAAGTCTTTGACTAATAACCAACTGCAAATTTATTAAATATTTATTTATATATACTTCGGGATGAACTCAGGTGAAAAATATGTATTGCCTAAATAGGAAGTGTGTTGGGAGAAAACCTACCTCATCTACATAAGTAAACATGCCTGCAAGAGGACTCCAGTAAAGAAATGACAACAAGTTAAAGAAATATGTTTAAAAATATTTAAACAACTCGCCAGGCAAATTGACGCTGCAGTTGCCCGGCAAATACAAGGCAACCAATTCATCACCAAATTGAGCCAAACGATAATTCGGCTTTCAAATCCCCATGGTGTTCGGCAATTTGGGTTTGAAACCAACCTAAATGATGACACGTATAGTGGTTTACTTTATCTCCCGTCATTTGGCAAAACTAACTAATTCATCTTCTGCAAAATTAACTAGCAAATAACTAACTCATAATCTATATAATGTTTTAAAAAACATATTTGCTGATTAATTAATTGTGTTTTATAAAATTTATAAACTTGATATTTGATGATTAACTAACTATTTTGTTATCTAATATGTTTTTTTAAAACCTGAAAAATACGTATTTATATAATTTCGTTTCTGTAAGTTCGAAGTCGTTTTACTTGTAATTCCTTTTAAGTTATTTAATTTATTGCCATTTCGTTTATGTAATTTCAATTGCATAAAAATCTTTTGTGTTTCCGATATTAATTTCTCCGGTTCTGAATTTTAGGGTTGAGCTGTACTGTTCAATGACAAATTAAGAATTGAATTAGCCTGGCAAGGTGACGGTTTGAAGATTCGAAAGAGAAATAGTGAACTTTTGTGACGAAAACCAAGCAACCTAACTTCCTTATTGTAGATGCTCAAATACAATCTTAACCTAGGTATATGACCGGTAGAAAATGCAATCAAGCTTCAGATATGATACAAATTAAATCGATAAACCAGTGACTTAATTAAGCATGCCAAGTATGTATACGATCATAATCAAGTAGCTCACTTCAGCTCAGTGAAATCAAAATTGGGACAGAACCAATACAAATTGTGCCCCTCCATATCCACTTCAATAATTTGAAACACAATCTAAATCAGTTTATTCAATATATTTTTGAAAAAGAAGAAGCAAAAAGAGAAGCTTTAGAACATTGTAACAGCCAATCAGCCACTCCCGATCAGTCACCCAACACAAAGCCCAGATACCCATATGCCGATTAAATTTCCAAAATTTCCTACTCTGTCTGAGTGAGGAACCCAACACATAGTAGCTGATACGAAATCGAATTCGAACAGTCACTGAGTACACAAAAACCATGTTCATTCCAAAATTAACTCATTTGATAACAAAATTGATACAAGATAAATAAGCGATCATAGTAAGAATATAAGAGCAGGAAATGAAAAGGGTAGTAGAAGATGACCGGAGAAGCAAGGGGATGAGCAGCGATGATCGGTGGCGGCAAGGAGGAGGAGGGAAGAGCCGACGAGGTAGGTCTGGTGTGGACCCGTCTTTGTTGTTTTCAAGTAGGCATTTTTATCGTCAACAGTAAAATAACGGAGTTATGCAACTGTTACAGTGCCGTAACAGTAACTAATAGCAGGTTGGGGTAATATACTTTGGGCCTGCAATAGGGTCCAAGCACTCAACCCGATTCCCATGAGCTGGGTTGAGAATACAGTACACTTCCAACTAGGGCTGTCCATGGGCCGGGGCCCGGCCCCGTTGACATATTTTTAACCCAACCCGGAATGACCAGATTGCTCAAATTGGAACCCACCCCGGCCCCAATCCGATTAGGCCATGTAGAACCCACCCGTTCAAATTATGGGGCGGTACACCGGTTTGCACCGGCCCAACCGGAATAGATTTCAAACCTACAATTAAGTGCTTCAAATTTACATCATTGACCCAACTAACACACAATTTTTCAATCTTTATTCATTGGCCAATAAACCATTAAGAAGTGATCAAATAATGCTTAAAAACTCTGAATTTGGTCACTTCTTAACGATGAAAAAATGTCCTACCCTATCGAAATTTTATCACATCTATAAACACCATACCCTACCGGTTGGGGCCGGGCCCCGGTGGGGATTGTTTTCTCAATCCATGTCCCGACTCAATTGTCACCGGGGACTCTAATTGTAATCTACTACCGCCCCCGTAACCCATTGGGGGCAACCCAATGGGACCGGGGTGGGCCGGTTTGATCGGGTTCCGAGTTCATTTTGGACAGCCCTTACTTGTACACCCATTTCATAAGATGCACAACTTGAGAAACTTTCGAGCTCTTCTGTTTCTGCTTACCCGCCCACCTTAAAAGTTCCCACATAACAGAAGAAATACATAGCACAAGTGGGACATGATAAAAAAACATATAGCTGAATATGGGTGAAGAGCATAACAGCTGAAATTATAAGTTATCAACTTTTTTAGAAAACTCTTTATAGCAGAAAACCACTGCTTGAGCTGACATTACAGAAGCGGCAGAGATTAGAACAGAAAATGAACAAAGTTGTGAATGTCCTAAGCACGCTTGCAGACATGTACATAGTTAAAACTAGGCTCCCTTATTATCAAAAGCACACTATTGTTTGTCTGAAGGCGTTGCATTGATCATCTCGAGATCCATCTTGCAGTTCTCTCTCAATTCTTTCAGTGTAACAAAACCAGCTTGCTGTCAAAGAGAATTCGGATCATTCACACTTGTTATTCTAAAAAAACATAGCATATAAACAATGGTCCCATAAACTTAGCATCCCACCAGGGGGCTCAAATGCCAGCAAATCAGTTGTTAGGCTAAGAGCTATGACTTGCAAAGTGCATGAAATGAGGTGGTGATTTTAACCAAAGATAGCATTGACCTTTAATGATAAACTAAATTTACCAATGCAGAGTAAGGAAATAGATTTTAGATATGAACCCGACATAGATGGGAAAATGGTACTCACTAGTTGGTTGCTTTCACGAATAAGAATATCTTCCATGTGCAGAAAGAGTGATTTCCATTGACCAGTCAGATCAGATTCCAATTTTGAGGATGTTTTAGAGTCTCCGTCACCATCTACATCAACATTCTTTCCCCTGCAGCTATTTTGAACCAAAACACTTGCTTCTTTCCGGCTCTTCTTCAGTGCTAGAAGAAATGAGCGACAACAATGAGATACAGTACAAAGAAGATGGTCAACAGAATAAGTGTCAATCCTATGTACTACCATTATAGTTGTATAAAACAGACTTACCAGCTAATCGACCCTTGATATCCTGATAATGGAGGTCTGACCATATATAAGCAGCTGACATGACAATAGCACCACAACCATATATTTGTCACAGAAAGAAGCAGAAAGGGGGGAAAGCTTAAATAGATCAAGTGTCAACATGATTCACACATTTAGGGCTCAAGTTTACCTTTCAAGCAAAAAGAACAAGTGCAGGCTTTGAGTGCACCATCATTCAAATTAGCACAACCCTCCACTTTGTCCCCTGTGCATCTCTCAAGAGAGAAACCTTTAGAACCCAGAGACTTGGGCAATTTCAACCAATCAACTGACCCAAAGTTGCTTGACCCCAATTTGCCAACACCCATATCCTCACAACTACTTCTTCCATTACTAATAGCTAACCCTTCACCCACACAACTACTCTGTCTAACATCAAGAAGAACTCTTTCTCCATCTTGAGAGTCTCCAATGCTATTGTACAGTTCAGAGTATGTTGGGATTGAAAGAGTGGACAGAGAACTATCTCTTGATGCATCGCCTAATTCCAAAATACTTTGTGTGGCCACAACATCATTTGCAGGATTGCAATTATCCTCCAACAAACTGCACTTCTCTTGAGTTTCAGTGGGCGTATTTGGCATTGCAGATGTAATGCTCTCCTGTGAGGCAATGATGCCAGTATAAGGATGCAATGAACCACAAGTTTCCTTATCCTTAAACAGTGACATATCATTCTCATCGTCACTCTGTCCACATTTCTTGTCGATTAAATTTTCAACTCCTACGCATCTGTGCTTTGCAGAATGAAGATCACTATCCCCACTATCACTATATTTACGACATACACCACTAGATTTGAGGCCTAGATCACTTGAAATCAATGAAAACTCCCTTTTGGCAGGACAGTTGCTCATATCACCCAAAACCTGACGGGGTCTGGGAAACTCATCATTAGACATATCTTCACTCATAATTAACTGAATTTTAAAAAGAAAGACGAAGACACAAGTGTCAAACATCTACTAAATCAGACACCTACTACACCAATTCAGAAAATTTTACAACTCAAGCAATCATAAAGTCAGGCTCAGCATACAAAAAAATAGTACAAACCAAAACAAACTATCAAACTTCAATGCCAATATGCACCTGAAAACTACAATGGAAAAACATGATGAACCTTCTACAAAGGAAATACGATTTGCAACCACATTGAGGTAACAATCCTAGAAAGTAGATCCAAACCATACAACTGACACATGGAATTACTAAAAATCAAGGACAATACTAGCAACCCAGATATTTGGAAAAGATAACGCTGGTTGGGTATTTTGGTTTGACATGGCTTCACACTGGAAAAGATAAAATATAAGATTAATCAGAAGTGATATAATCTATACTTGCAACAAATTGACCTAAATTTTGCATACAATAACCCACAAACCCAGAAATTTTCCAATTACCAGTCTAAGTTTTTGTTTGGAAACCTTAAAATTACATCTTTACCACAACCTAGAGAACTTGCACATGAATTTGAAAACAACTCAATTTTCTATGAACACCCAAAATAAGAAGCTAACTGAACAGAAAAGAAAAACATTTTCAGCATTATACAATCACTTCACTTTAATAATATTGGCCCCAGTAATACAAACTCGTAAATTTTCCAGCAAACATGAGAAGCAAATTAACGAATATGTTAACATTTTGACAAAGACCCATTATTTAAAAGCTATTCATTCTCATCTACAGCTCAGCAATGGCAGACCAAAGTGAACATAAGGATCTAAAGAGTAGAGGGCAGTTACTGAAGAGAGGATGGGAAAATTACCTGACAGAGCCCGCTGTAGATCTCCGGCGACCAAAGTTGAAGCAAAATGACCGGAGATCGCAGCGGCGATGGGGCGCGAAAGGGGGACGAGGAAGGGTTTCGGGTCACTGTATTTGGAAAATCGGGAATTCACTGTTTGGGCGACAGATACTACCTTTAAAACAATTCCTGGTGTTTGGCAACACAAAAAGGATTGAAAATTTTGCGGGAATACATTTGATCGCCCGCCAATTTTAGGTGGGCCGATGCTGAGCTTGGTAACAATAATTAAAGGGCAACCGTTCATTACTATTAAAATTTGAGATAAGAGATACAATTAACATTGGATTGGAAAAAGAAAAAGCATGGTCCTCTCTCTCGGAAAAACCCTATCGCTACTTACCCTTGCAGTCGTTATCACCGGCAGTCATGTCTTCGGTCATGGTGGCTGTCGGCGGTCATGTCTTCCTCTCTATTGTCTCGTCCCATGGTTCCCTTTTCGAAGTGTTTCGCGTCCGATCTTCTCCTTTCCTTGCTCATCCACCTCCTGACCTCCACCGTCGCCCAGCCACGCTGCCATCAGTCGTCGTCCTCTTCCCACCGTCGCACTCCTTTGATTGGATTCGTCGCCCCTTTGACCTCCATCCGCCATTTCTACATCCAACCACCCACTTCCGGCCCAGCCCGCCCTCCTCAGCCCTATCCCGGTAAGATATGTACCTTACTGGCCATATCCGCCCTACCCACACCGCCCCCTCGTATTTATGCCGCTACCCCGACCATCGCCGGCCATTTCTGCCACCCACCGCCCCTCTTCGGTGAGATTCACTCGTCGCCATAATGTTCCGGCGAGCCCCCGGCTAGATCCGTTGTTCCCTCTTCATACCTATGGC
>JAYMTN010001462.1:0-12813 GCA_036897425.1 Erodium trifolium
TAAATAGGAGAGCTTTGGCAGTACCATTCTCTCTCTTACCCAAGACTCTGCTCGCTGGCTCTGTTCATATCAGGTTCATTCCTCTTTCCCTTTCTGTTCTGTTTCTGTATCCACTTCCGTTCAGTCAAATCAAGCCCTCCACATTTCCAGCTCGGCGTCTCCCTTACCTGACCCGTTCGTGCTCGCTCGCCCCTGCTCGGCTCCAATTCGACTTCCTAGACAGAGTTGCTGCTGCTCGCTCGTTGTTTTCTAGGGTTTGCTTCTTGTTGATCGATTGGTCTCTTTTTGTATGGGCTATGGCGGTCCCGATAGCAGCGGTAAGTTCGCTCCTTACCTCTGATTTTACCTAATTGCTCGATTATGTGCTTGTTCTGGTCTTTTCTTTTGTTCCGAGAACGAAAGTTCGCTCCTTTTGGTCTCTCTTGGTTTTGAGTTAGTTAGGGTTTTTTTTCATGGTGCGGGTTGCTGTCAATTGGGTCGCGAGCATTGAGGGTTTTGAGTGTTTTAGGGTTTCAGCTCTGGATAGCCAACAAATAATTCAAAAGAAGATTTTTGAAAGCTTCAGCACTTGTTAGAACTGCTATAACACCCTGCCGTGGAAACAAAGATAATAAATGTTTCAAATTTTAATGCACACCCAAGCAGCCAAGAATTTTAGCAGAGAGATATAATCTGTACTGCATGTGGTTAATTTTATGGTTCCTCTTCTATCCTAGCTTGATCTCGTGTTTACTTCTGTAAAATTAGTCAGTGGTGTGTATGAAAGAGCATAAACTAGTCTCAGAACTCAGGACTAGTGGAGGGCTGTAAGAGGCTGTACTTTCACGGTACTATTGCATCTAGGATAATCACATGATCATTGATGAGGTCTTAAGACATTCAACATGGGTTTTCCTAGTGTATGCTGTAATACCAAATTAGATATATAGAGAATTAGCCTTATAAATAGGATCAAGATTGAATTTCAATCACCTTGTAAGTTAGAAGATAAAGGAAATCCTGAAAACTTATCATTTTAGGTATCGTTGATTTCTAATTCAAAAGGAGAGAGATTGAGGAAGATGTTAGAAATAGGACTACTATGGGGTTTTTGAAGGGAGTAGGAGTTCTTTAGGGGTTATGTATGATATAAGTTAGCTATTTAGTTGACATTGAATGTTAGCTCCGCAGAGGTGATGAAGGCAAAGAATGGGTAGCAGAGATGATAAAGCTTAGGTGGAATTTTTTGTAAGTATAAATATAACATTCCATATGAAGATATCCAAGCAGGGTAGACAAGATGAAAGCAAATTATACGTCACACCTAAATTCGTTTTGGCATGTGTAGTATAAGGAAGTTAGTGACCTTTAAAGACATGTGAGAACTTTCTTTTTGGAGAAACTAAAAGGGGAAGGAGTAGGCCTAAGTTAACATGGGTGGATGTAGTTAGAAATGACATGATTGTGTGTGACACTGAATGAGATAACATTAAATAAGACAAAGTTCTAGAGTAGAGTAGAAGACTCTAAAGAGTTTTATTAACGGATTCATGTTTCCCACCACAAAATTATTTGTGGAATGGCCTGCTTGTTCTTGTTTGGTGATATTACATGCATATAAACTTGTGATTCATTTTGATGGGGTTTTATGGTTTGTATGTTAATGGTGATCAATGTAAAATGTAATATAAAATCAGAATGACTTGCATTTTATAATGATTGCTGTCTTTGGAAAGCATAACAACAATAAATATAAGCTGCATCATAGACAGTTGTCCACAAGGAGTATGTACAATAAGCCTATTCCTGATGAGATTGGCTTTGCATATATATTATCTTTAATAAAATATTCAGGTACTGATGATGATATTCCTCCATCGTATCAAGATAGAGTTCCTAGAGGTGTCCGTTTTGCGGGGAATGGAAAATCTGCTGTAGAGTTTGCTCAGTACCCAAGAATGCATATGGACATGGAGGCCCAGATTCACCACCTTGAGCAAGAAGCTTACAGTGCAGTGTTGCGTGCTTTTAAAGCTCAGGCTGATGCCATTACTTGGGTATAGACATATAATATATATGATTGTCATATCTGTCTTTTTTGTTGATCAGATAAGGAAGTTCCTTAAAATGATTACTCTCTCCAGGAAAAGGAAACTTTGATCACAGAACTTCGAAGAGAGTTGAGAGTGTCAGATGATGAACACAGAGAGCTGTTATCGAAGGTTAATGCTGATGATGTCATCCATAGAATAAGGTTTGAGTTTTATAATGAAATAGTACCATTTGGGGAATATTGAACTGTTGTCTTCTGGGTGATGTGACATCTAATCCTATCAGGGAATGGAGAGAAGATGGAAGGCACCAGGCTACCATGCGCAGCACATCACATGATCATGCACCCAGCAGTGTTTCAGCGTCTCGGAAAAAACAGAAGACATCTCATTCGGTACCTTCTTTAGCATACACTGCACCATCACTCTATTTACAGCCTTCCTCTGTAGCTCCATATCTATTCAGCCATCACCCGTCATGTTCAAGAGATGGCTTGGGGATTGGAAGCGAAAAGCCTATACCATTATGTTTGTTATTTGAAATGTAAGTGCTAAAAAGAATGGTTGATTAACCAATTTGTGGTTTCTTTGCTGTTCTTCCAGGGTCAGATAATGCCTGGTCTATCCACCATTAAGGCCGTGCAGTACCTTACTACTGGGATGGGACAATTAACCAATCAGGGTTCTTCGGGTGTTTTTGTGGCAAATGAAGCTGCAAAATCTGATCCATTAATTGGAAGGAAAGTATGGACACGATGGCCTGATGACAATAACTTCTATGAGGCTGTCATTACCGATTACAACTCGACTGAGGTACTTCATAGCCTAAAGCAGTTTTGTATTTATTTGCTTCAAATGTGCATCATAGTGAATCAGCTATAAAACCTTTACTGTCTTGTTTGTGCAGTAAAATTTCTAGGTAATGATGTTTCTTCAGATATATTAACTCTGTATTTAGTGGGAAAAAATATATTATTCAAAGATTAGTCATCTGAAATATGTGTATATTTTTTAGCAATTCATTGTTATATAGTTACACAGCCTTCCTTACTTGGTGTCACTGATTTTCAGGGGAGACATGCTCTGGTTTATGACATAAATACCGCCGATGAGACATGGGAGTGGGTTGATCTGAAGGAGGTAGGATAAAACATCAACGATAGGGATTAAAATATAGCAGTTCCTTAAGGCTCCTTTTCAGTTTGTAATCTGTCTTAAATTTGATATTTTGATGGCATTGGGCAATCGATTCAAGTAATGAACAATCAAGAAATCTGTTAATATTGTTGCTTATTCTCATGATCATCTAACAGGAGTGTGAATCCTTAAGATGCCCATAATTTATTCAAAAGAGATAAGTACATGTGAGGTCCAACTCTTCAGTAAGAGCCTTGTTGTTCATCTTTGTACAGATTTCCCCAGATGATATCAGATGGGATGATGAGGGCCCCACAATATCTAATCGAGGGGGGCAAATTAGGCAAGGTCGAGGACATAAGAAGTCAACTGCCCGTGCTGGCGTTTACCCAGGAGGTGGAAAAGGGAGAGGGTCTGCTAAGGGGCAATCTAGGAAAGAAGTTCCATTACAAAATGGTAATGCGAAGACCGTTTCAGATGACATTCAGTTGCTCAACACGGAAACACTGGTAAAGGAGGTATGCACCAGTGACCTGAGCCAGCTAAGTTGGTGGCATTTAAGGAAGATTATTCATGTTTTTGCACTGTTGACTCTTGACAGGTGGAAAGGGTTTGTAGTGCTATTCATCCAGATCCTATTGATCTTCAGAAGGCAAAAAATATGCTGATAGTAATGTCACTCATTCATCTTACTCTTTTCAATTGTTTTTTTTTTAATTTGTATAGCATTTAAGCTAGACTGTTAAAATTCATGCAGGAGCATGAACATGCTCTTCTTGAAGCAATTGCAAGACTTGCTGGTGCATCAGACGGTGAAAGCGGTAATAATCACATGTTTACGTAACATATTGATAGTCTTTTCATTCTGTTGCACAATGTGTCTTTATTACAGATTTTATTTTATTGAGTTGAAAATAACAAGTTTTGTACCCCCACTATAATATCCGTCGAATACATTTTTATAGAGGGTCTTAAATTATGTAGATGCACATACTATCTTGAAGCAATCAGAGACTGAAAGAGAGTATTAACTGTTATTATCAGTGCTGAAAGCTTACATGAATTTATGTACACTGTATGAACTAGGAAAATACATCAACACAGAATGTTGCAGAACTTTATGGTTCTTGTCTGAAGTTTGTTTCTTGTCACCTGTTAACATACCTTGAACATAGGATGTGCCTACATTCATATGAATATATGTATCTCATTGTGTGCGTGGTCTTAAAATTAGATGGAGAACGACAGCCTTTGTCAGTTGGGGAGTTGATGGAACCCGAGTGATTAAGCAGAACCAGGAAGATGGACTAGGTGGCTAATCAGTAGTGAGATGAAGATGATTCTGTTGACAGCCTCTCTACTAATACTAATACTTTTTGTTTTATTTATTTATGTATTAATGTTAAGCTACACTGGTTGCTTCGTCTAGATGAATTTGTGTGAATTGGTAACCGGCTGTGTCACATAAAGGCCATACAGATCAAAGATAATTTTGCTCTGTTGGGACTCCATTAGAATGTAAAATTATGTTTTGGGTTGTATAATATCCTCCAACACTGTAATATAAATTCTTGATTCTTCTCCGTTCACTCTGTTTATCTCCTTGAAAGTCTGTCTGGTGCATTGGATTCAATTTACTTGCAGGAAATAAAGTTGAAAATGTAATTAAGGGTAATTGTGAAAAAAAATGTACCATAAGACATTTAATTTCTTTTCTTTGATAATGACAAAATTTTGTTCTCTTTTTATTACATTTCAAGTGTAAGCAAACTTACAATGCAACAAAAAGAAAAGTTTAAATATATATATTTTACAATTATTATAGAAAGTGATTAGAACTTCCAAAAAATGATTACATTATGATACTTTTTATTTAATTTACCTCTCGTGATGATGCTGGATTAAAAATATCAAATAAGTAGAGTTAAAAGTGTTTACCTACAAAATCCCATGTGATCGATTTCATTTACATCACCAATGTGGAGGATACGCTTACAATCATTCAAAATCCTACAGTGATGCAATCAATCCTATGATTGAACCTACTATTTTGGTATCCGTAACAAAGAGTTCCAAATTTAGTGACTGCAAAGTTGCTCCCTTAATGCAAATATCGTCTAAATGCATAACATACAATAGTTCATTTTCTTGCAACGAAAATCAGAGTTCAGCATGTCAAGATGGGCTCTATTGCAAGCAAGCCCGAGGGAGAGAGAGGTTGTGACGACGCATATAAGAGCATTGAGTCGGAGCAGAGAGGAATGATAAACGATGACGATGGTAATCTAGCTTAATTTCAGTAGCTTAGTATTAGAAAAGAGCTCCTTAGAGTTGTCTTGTTGTAAAATGTTCTCCAACTTCAATCCAAACATCCTGCTCTTCTTTTGTTAGTTGTTCAATTTCTAGAGAGTATCATAGCTTCATCCTGGAAATGTTTGGAAAAGCTGCCAATGATGAACCCTCTGGTGGTTCAAGGTTGGAAGAGCTGAAAGTTACGTGATTTGCTTACTACACATGCCACTCAAGTGTCAAGATTAAATGTGAAGGATCCAATTCTAGCATGATTTTTTTCTTACAAAGTAGACTCAAAATTCGGATGTGTTTTGAAGCTCTGCAACTTACCTTAATGACAATCTAGTTTAGGTTCGGTAGCTGTAGTATTAGAAAAGAGCTCCTTAGAGCTGTTTTGCTGTAAATGTTCTTCAATTTAAATCCAAACATCTTGCTGTTTTCTTGAAATTTATTTGACAACTAAAGAAATGCAACAATACATGTTTCCAGATACAAATTCAGCATAAACAAGAAAAAATCAATCATGAAAATCAACTAAAAGGCTTATACTAAGTGATCAATAGTAAACATAGAAGACGAATCCTATGAGATTTGAAAGCACGCCTTACCAGGATCCTAATACGGACGATGAGCCGGAGATGGTTCTCTCTTCCCGTTTATGATGTGAATGTTATTTTGATATGGGATTAGGGATTTGGGACATTTGAGAAACCTATATTGATCCATTTCGGGTGAAGTAATCCCCTTATTTTGCGCTCATTCATGCTGCCTCCGGATTTCACTTTTTTTTATTTAAACGAACTTACCAAATCTCCTCTCTCCATATTTAAGTGTGGTAGATAATGCGATTACGTGTCTCTAGGATTTTCCTCTCTTTCCCCTAGATCATTTCAGTTTTTGTAGTTCCGTCTCTCTCTGATCACCGTCATTTTCAACCCTTCTTCCGTCCGATCACCATGGCTTCACGGTCCATGCACCCGTTGAACTCTGTTGCATCCCGTTTGCCTGTTCGTCGACCTTCCACGACTCGACCGACGAGATAGGGACCTTGGATCATACCACGGGATACCGCTCTCACCACGTATCGTCGTCTGCTCTCACAAGAGATGGCTTACTCCCAACCTGGGGACCAACAACCCATGACAGATCCTCGATTGTTTTTTTTATCCGAAAAAAAAATTAGGGCTTTCCTCATCGACGGATCCTCGATTGTTGACATCGCGTAGGAGAGGCTTTCCAGAAGAAGAGGACGGTCCCGTCCTCCAATGGGTACCGCATAATGTAGTAGTGAATACTAGGGCTCAGGGACCTATTCGGGCACGACCACTGGCCTTGGCACCACCCCACCCCGATCGATGGGAATCCGGCCCCAAATCTTGCTCTAGGCGCCGCAAGGAGGCCACGCTACCTCCATGGTCTTGTGAGGAGGAGCCCACTCCACAACCATACCTCGTGCAGGATCGATGGTCCCGATCAAGGGAGCTCTACCCGTAGAGTATGATCCACCACCATTAGTGAGTATTCTTCGAACCGATCAACATAGGACTGGGCGAGCAAGGTCCTAACCGATCATCGCGGGTGACGGATATGATACTACGGATCCGTGTTACGATGGACACTCACCCCTGCATGGACCATCCAGGAGGTGACCGTCGCCAACCCCGAGATACCCGACGAAATGAGGACCATCAGACTGATCTTGTCTTCACGGGGACCTCTAGGGTACGAAGGGAGGAGCCCCACTGGCACCCCTCCCCTCCCGGGTCGGGTCATTCTGGTACCCCTACCCACCGAATGGTGGTGCCCCACATGTACTTCTCCTCCCTGGGGTCAGATGGATCCGACACCCCTACCCAAGGCATTCTGGACTACACTAACGATGCTGAGGAAGTTGGCCCTGATGGGGAAGTAGCGAGGCACGGTGAGCTGCCTCGCGAGTCGCCATGAGTCACCTAATGTATTTTGGGGTGTCTATGAGGAGTCACACCCTGGACTCTGTGAATTAGATGCCTTCTGATTCCCAGACTCCTCCTTTCCCTACCATACTCCCTTTAAAAGGACACTTTCATCTTCATTTCATTCACACCCAGTGTTCCAAAAGTCTCGATCAGGCCCCGCCTAGGCGCCATTTCCTTGTTGGCCCACCCGATTAATTTGATATATCTCTGTTTAGTCCCCGATTAATCCCCAAAAGGCCCTAACCGCCCGACTAGCGCCTAGCGATTTTTAGAACCTTGTTACCACCTACTTTCTCAATCCTCTCCTCTTCCATATACTTGTTCTCCTCCTTTTTCTGTAACGAATGACTTCTCTAACTGGTGGCTTCATGTGGTCTGTTGAGGAAGAAATTCACCTCACGATCAGGTGGCTAGAAAAAAACCGATGTCGAGGGAAACTTTTCATCCATTTCGTAGTCGAAGGAGACAAAGACTTTTCAAAACGAACGCATGAAACAAGTGAAGGATCATAGGGGCAAGAACAACCAGAAGTGCAGGCACTACGATGAGATCTACTGGGATCATGTCAAATATCAGTAAGGAGCAACGATGAGGAAGTCATATGTGCGGCGAAGCACGATTATGAACTCAAATACGAGAAATTCACTAAATATGATTGGTAGAACTTCCTGAAAGATGAGCCGAAATAACGTCTCAATATTGATGCGACTTGAGCAATTGCACTACCCTATTATTAAATATCGGTTGCGTAAATGTCTTCTTTTCTTGTTTAAGAAAAAAATCATAGTTTTTTTCAAAGTTTTTATAGAAATTATTAAATTTATAAAAACAATCAACCACTAACCGATGGTTTTCACTGTAAAGCAAATGACACCAGCTGTTGATTCAACACTAGAAGAAATTGAAAAAAATAACCAAGCCTATGGATGCTCTTAAGTAGAGGACCTAAGATAGTGAGATAGTGGTGTGCATCCATTGCCGTCTTCTCCTCACATTCTAACTTGACAATCAATTGATTTGAAGAGTCAACTTTGGACTACTGTATTTAGCATTTTGAAGATTGAAACCGATGTGTTTGACTACACAACACAAAAAAATTCTAGGTATGAGACTACATGGTGAAAATATTAACCCTTTTAAAACTAACCTGCACTTTAACAAATTTAGACTCACACAAACCCAACTATTAATATTAAGCCTCTTCACTTCCTAGCTCGTTTCTTTCCATTCCCTGAAGTCCCTCCTTCCATCTCACCGCCTTCCCTGTTCCTCTTCCCAGTAGATTTTGGTGGTGGCGCCACCTTCTTTGGCGGCCGTCCAAGTCTCCTCTTGGCTGGGCTTTCCTGCTCTTTCATTTGCTTCTTCCCCGAGGAACCTTTCTTACCAGAAGCCTGATCTTTTCTTGTATCAAGCTTTGTGCTGCCATTCTTGCTCTGCTGCTCGCTTCCTCCTTTGCCACTCTGATCTGGGCTTGTCTTCATTCTACTCAAGAAATTCGCAGCACTTTGTTTCTTTCCTGTGACAGAGCTTGTGCTGCTCTTCTTCTCCATCTCAACCTTAGACTCCACATTCTCGGTGGTGTTATCTGAATTCTTGCTGTTTTTATTCGAGCTTCTTCCACCTGCGGAGGATCTTTCTCTGCTCCTCTTCTTCATGGACTGAGCTTCCTCTATGTTATCAAAGGACTTATCTTCCTGCTTCAATTCAGCCACAACAGGTTTCTTATCAACCAATGATGCTAATGCTAGCTCTCTCCTCTTCTCGGTCCCTGAAGTAGCTTTCGTCCCAATTGAACTCCTTTTCCGGCAAGCAGCTATGGGGATCGATATTTTTGGCTTCACGGGACCTAGCTCAGCAGACGTTGAAGCTGGTGCAAGATGGGGAGCTGGAGCTGGTGCCGGTTTTGTGTTCGATGGCTGGTTCAACTTGTGGGCTTGCGAAGCCATCTCTTTCGCCACAAGCCTTCTCAGCTCACCGGCGGCGACAGATTCCGGCGACTTGTTGCCATAGAAAACAATCGCATTGTTCAAAACCAGTAGCAAATCACGGAAGAAATTGTTTCTGCAGCCTGAATACTGACCGTCTTCCAACCTCTTTCCGACCTTTTCCAGATCTAAACGTTGTCGGATCAAGTTCCTGTAATTGGGCGTTCCCTGTAATTTACCAAAACTCACAGGGTCAAATTGTGGTTTGTAAACATTCATACGACGTCACTTTCGTGACGCGAAACATGTACCGAAAATGGACAAATCGTACGTTGGGCCGAGCCATGGGCTTGGCCCATAATGGAATACTGGTGAGTCAAAAACAGCATAGATTGCTTTTCAGTAATCTACGCTCTACTTTTTTATTATTTAATTCATCAGGACGGTTCGGGCCCGAGTAGGTTGAATTATAGATCACAGATTATGGATATGCCTTTCCACGATTAAATATCAAATATGTGGGCCCGATTCATCATGCGATCACCATTGATCCCCCATACCACACCGCATCATCACCGTCGATGCGTTCTTCGCTAACTTAGCATGAAGGCGAGATGATGCATCAGCATCACCCGCGGGTACGTGATAGAAATTCGTCCATTATTGTATTGATCAAACTTTTTTTTATTAATTTTTTATCAAAAAAGAAAAAGAAATTATCAGGTAAAATTACCTGGCTATCAAGCCGCCGTTCGAAGAGGGAGCCGAACTGGTGAGACCGGAGGACGTGGAGGAAATCAGCCAACGGCTGAGATTGAGATGGGGGCCGATTGATGGCGGGAGATTGATCTTCATTGTCCGGTTCCTGATCTTTCTTCCTTGACAAGCTCACGGAGCTCTGTACATCGCTGCTCTCCTTCGTCCCCTCCTCCCTTCCTCCGCCGCTCCTACCGCTTTTCGACTCGGCCACCGACTCTCCTAACTCGCCCGAGTCACCGATTCCTCTTTCCGAGTTCCTCGCCGGAGATTCTTTTGCTATGGTCTCGGTACTCCCATTACACGAGTCCTCCGCAGCCGGTTTTCTTCGTTGGCCGATTTTCTCTGAACCATCCGCCGCCGGTTCATCCGATTCGACCGGATCCGGTTCCTTTCCGTGCTCTTCTCTCCCGGTTTCTGGATTCTCATGCTTTGGATCCGTCGAGTTGGACTCGTTGACCGACTGACTATCTCGTGCACAACCATCGCCGGAATCCGGTTTGTGAGCGAAACTATCTGGCAATAACTCCGCCGGTTCGTCGTCTTTGGCTCCCTCTCCGGTTCCCTCTAGATCCGACGTTGCGGCATCTTTCTCGATCTTTCTAGGACTCTGTTCACGCTCTTCCTTCAATCTCTTCACTTTCGATTGCAGAGACCTGTCTTGTTCGCATATTCAGTCAGTAACTCCAGAAATAACGAATTAAAAATCAACTCATAAACCGATCAGATTTAGATTTTAAATGCAAATTCTGTTTTACACGATAGAGAGATCGTAACGTTCGAGTTCGCTTCTGAGTTCGGCGACACGGAGCCTTCTCAACTCATCGAGCCAGGGAATATTTTTCTCGCCGCCGTCTCCGGCGTTATCCGGATCGTCGCCGCCGTCACGGCGGTTGAAGCGGCGTTCGAGGTCGAGATACTTCTGTCGGCAGGACTGAGAGGTGAGGAGGAGGTGGAGACCGGAGCTCCGCTTCCGTACTTCCGTAGCGACGGAGTCCCAGCTATCGGTGCCGTGCCGGTGGACGGCGCACGCTAGCAGGAGCTCCTCCCACGTACCCCATGTTTGTTTCTCGAGAGAATTGATGTTTGGTGCCATAAAAATAAAAATGAAACAAATTAGTCAGGTAATTTGGTTTCCCCTTTTATAGCTCCCTTGCAATTCGTCCATTACTTTATTTATTTTATTCTTTATTTTATTTCCTCAGGGATGAATCATATATTTGAAGAATTGAGGGCTCGAATGGAGTTGGCACTGGTCTCCATGACTCACTTTGGATACGAGGTTACATATTTAACCCTGGTAATATGTCAGAATTTCTCTATAGCCATTTAAATTTTAATGACAAAGATACCCTCGATGTACGTGAGTCGCTTTGCTTTGGTTGGTATGTTTCGGTTAAAGATTAAACCTAATCCTTGTCCTAAGCATCATAAGCCACGCGTGCGTGTACACTATATCCACATTTATCCAATTCCAAACCTTTTCCGAACAATTTTTTTAAATTGTTTAACTAATCAATCGAATAGTACCTTAATGATTTTAAACCTATTAGGGACCGTAGTGATTATTTACTATAAGTAATTCGATTTTGATTTTAGCAGAATTTTACCTAATGTTTGAACATGATTCCAAATAGTTAAATAGGATTGATGAATTGGTTAATTTGATGATTGAATTACTATAAATGTAGTCCCAATTATTAAAAATAAATGCATCCAATCAGTCTAGCATCTCTGTTTTTCCTCCAATTTTGAAAATAAATCCATTACCAATTTAAGTGTTGAAGCAAAAGACCAAAGAAAATAAACTAGCTAACACGACAACCTTAACTATTATTACTAGTTAACTACCACCGAGAGCTCTTAATCGTCGTCGATATCTATGTCGGCGAATTAGGCACCCGTAGCTTTCTTCAGCTCCTCATTCATGTCTCCTTCCGTCGATTTTCCCTTGTCATTGCTTCGCCAGTCGATTTGACCGCCGTAGGATTTCATTTCTCTGTATATGCCGGAATTCTTATCTCCCGCCGGGAACCTTGATTTCCCGCCGGCAATTTCGTACCGGAGATCCTCAACTGCTTTCCTCAGCAACCCATTTTCCACCTGCAGAAACTCCAAATTCCGCTTGACTGAAAGGCATGCCTCCACCACGTCAGAGTTGCCAAGACCGTTCAAGTCCTGACCCACCTTAGCGATCCCCTTAGGATCATGGCCGTCCACGTGTTCGATCCCGATCTTGTTCATCACCAAGAAGGGGATTTTCTGAAGCGAAAACTCAGCCGTCGAATTCAGGCCGCCAACCTTCCCCTCCGCCGGCACCCTCACCCCCCACCGGAAGTTGACCACGGTGCGGCCCTTAACGGGAAGCGCCGTCGTGGCGGACATCTGCATGCCTGAAAATAGGCCCGAGATCGAACTGGCGTCCGGGAATTCAGAAGGCATGACCGTAAATTTCCTCCCGGCGAAGATCCCGTTCACGCCCGCGAACCCAGCGCACACCGCCGGCGCATCCACGACCTCAACCGAGGAGTCGTCCTCCACGACGACGCCGTTCTGTGTCCGCGATCCTTTCTTGTCGAAAACCGAAGACTGCGACTTTTTGATCGAGAAATCCCCAAATCTCGGCTTGATATGAAGCATAAACGACGGGTTGTTACCGCGACCGAGCAAATTGAAATCAGCAGTCATCAGCAAGGGACCGGAGAAGGGCGAGCC
>JAYMTN010001463.1:0-12812 GCA_036897425.1 Erodium trifolium
TCGACGTTTTCGGACTTTGGGGAAGTTGTTCTTGACCAGACCTGTTGGGATTATGTTTGGGACGTTTTTATCTTTAAGTTCTACTTTGCTTTGTCATTGAAACTTGTGTCGTTTGGTTACCTTTGATTTTGTTCTTGATCGTGGAGAAGGAGCACGCTAGCCGGTTCGTGTTTGGTTCGCGGGTGTTCGTGTTGGAGTGCGATTGAGGTAGGGAAAAGTAGCGGTTATTGGTTCGATTAAGGAAAGTTACTAGAAATGCACATAGGACGTAAATAACCGGTAAATTCATAGCATCGCATATATGATGTGAATAACTAGTGTAATCGTAATTAAATTGTAGAATCGCATGTGGGCTATGTCATGCCCGTATGTTTGGGAACTTGCTGTGCTGTAGAATTGCATGTGGGTCATGTCGTGCCCGTAGGTTGTGTGATGGTTGTGTTTTGCTTTGTGAATATTATTGTCGTGCCCGTAGGTTGTATGATGGTTGTGTATTGCTTTGTGAACATTATTGTTGGAATGTTCGATTGTGGCACGCTTGAGGCGTTGAATGTGTGTGAACTTGAGTAAGTCATGAATTGATAATTAAAGTGGCATATTAGATGAGTTGTGTTGTATGAGTAAGTGATGGTGATAGTTACAGTATTATTGGATATATGATTGGTTTGATTGGGAATGAGTATAATACTTAGTGATGACGATTAAAGGTCGGTAGACCGTTACTATTGCTTAGTGCTAAAGATTCCCCTCCTTCCGACTGTGTGTTGGTAAAGCGAGGCTATTACTTAGTGATACTTAGTGATAATGATTGTGAGTCGGTAAACCGTTATATTATTCCTATATATTATTGGATGCTTGGTGCGTCGACTAAGTGTTGTACTGTGTGTGTTTTGCCTGGTGTTTCTTTGTGATATATCGGTTGTTATGGATTCCTGTGTGGAAAGGGTGGTGAAGGTATGGATGTGGAGGTTTGTCCTCGTAACAGGTTGGTATCAGGTATGAAGCTTGGGTGGTCTCTGTGTTGGTTAAGCTTTGTTTTGGTTTCCCTGTTGATTCGTTAAATTATTGGTGCTTTACTAGTATGACATAGTAGGACGGATATCCATGGAGGTGAGCGAAATGCTCATCCCTTTTACTACTTTTCCTACAGGTTTTGCTCGTGAGTCGCAGTAGAGGATGTCTCGAAGCTAGGGAGCTTTAGCGAGAGTCCGGGTTGTTAGGAAAGTGTTAGAGACATACTTTTTCGTGTATCAAACTCCTTATTTTAAAAGTGAGCGTTTGACTCATTTTACTTGTTTTAGCTGGTTTTGAAACTATTATTCGAGTTGGTTTATTAAATTTCACTAGTTATTATTACTATTCCGGTTCACGTCTCGAGTCCGGTCAAAATCGGATTTGGGGTGCGACAATCCGATCAATATTACATGCACTCTGATATACGTCATGAGCGTGTTCCTCCTTCCGTGAGAAGCTATCGTAAAAATTCACATCGCACTACCCTATTACTGGAGGGCAGGCACACGGATTGCTACCATACCCACAATATGGTAGGATTAGGAGAAATCGCGACGAAAGAGTGAGAGGAGCTTGGTTTTCGGGACATGCATGACATGACTGTTGCGCTCCTATAGACATGTATGTCAAGTTGAGGGTATAAAATTATAGTTTTCCCCACCTTTTCTTTTACCGAGCCTCGTAAGTTTAAGAAACCAATGTGCTTGAACGAAAACCTAAACCATTTAACAGATTGAGGACATGTTCCAACAAAACTTATGCGTTAATAACACCTAACGTCATATGCATGAGATCATACAATTACACATGTGAGTCCTAGCGGATTGAAACTAATACTTGGCTAGCACGCAAATTCGAATTAATGTACCCTCCATTACATTTGTATTCCATTTCATCATTGTGCAGTGCTGGGCTGAGGTGGTCAGCAATAATGTTTGCATTAATCTCTACTTAACCACCTAATCTGACATTCCATAACCTAAGACTAATCATGTGTTGTTCATAATATGGAATCTTGACCCATTTCCCATTACATCTCGGATCTTACATTCCTAATTGAATACTTGATTATGCAATACAAAATTCATGCAAAGTAGCTAACCACCTCATTAGCCATCATTTCCTTCATGTGAGAAAAAAGCATTTTTCCAGCTACAATGGTATGAATGTGGCTTCATCATTCTGTGGGGTTCATGCCTAACACAAAAGGCAAAAGAATACGACCCCACCCAACGCCGAAAAATCAAATTCCACAACATTCAAAAGTTCATTGCTAACCTTTTTTCTCTCTCTACTTTCTTTGCTTCTAGTTTTTTTTTTAAGAGAAAGGGTATGAGTATGATTAATTAAAGATATACCGACACATACAATTAAATTGAGGTAAATTTAACAGAGTCAATGGGCATACCCCGAATTAATCCAAGAAGTGACTCATGAATCCCCCCTTATAAGACCAGTATGATGATCCGAAATATATGGATACAAAACTAAAGTTTCTACCCTCAAAAGTAGAAATTTAAAAAAAAACAAATATTTGCTCGATACCGCAATACCAAGAGACTAGAAGCCGGTTAAGGAGGTTGTCTTGGTTTGCGTGGGGTACCGATAATCACCCCAAGGGACATGTCCCTCCCATATAGGGCCCGGACTTCCATATGGGGTGAAGGTACCGAGAGTCCCCCAACCTTGAATGCCTATCATAATTCTCGACGGGGCTGTTTTCCAACCCTCGTCTCGAAGTCGGATAGGGATCTAGCTGATTGTCCGCGCTCCGGTAGAGCAGGAGACATTTGGTGGACATTCCGCTTCCCCAATACTGAGATGTCTGATGTTATGTTGCTACTCTTCCCTTTTTGGAAAGTACTCGTTTCCGTCCAACTTGGGGAAGGGTGAGACGACTATTGTACCATTTCCCATTGTTTTCTTTCGCGGATCCTGACATAAAGAGGGCGGCGAGATCTTTGAGTAATTTGTCGACGTTGCCTTTCTCAGGCCCTCGTTGCTTCCCTTATGAAGATGAAGAGAAAATTGTTATGGTCCGGTGGGATGATAGGTGGAGTGGCCGGGTTTAGTGAGGAACACGCGAACGATCCCTCCCCCTATCTCGATCCCTCATTCTCCCAACTTGACGAGCTATCTTGGAAGCTTGTTGCTTAGGCAGGGCTGGTAATTTAAAGGACTTGGTTCCCCGAAATGACCGGGCCTCTTCCGTTGTCTAGGAGGATTCCGGCGAGAAGATTGGTGAGCAGTGCGCCGAACCTGCACAAGGAGAAAGAAAAAATGGTATCACAGGGGTGCCCGTTAGAATTTGTATTTGAGAGTTACTCGGAGTTTCCTTATGTAAGACAATTAGTTTTGTAGTCGGGGGCAAGGCAGTGGCTCGCAGTTCCTCCCCGTATCTGATTATATCAAAATCTACCCCCGATAGGAGGGTGTAGCAAGTAAAAAATAAGTGGTCTAATCGGCCATACCTGGAGCAAAAAGGAGGTAGATTCTCACATTGAATCCTGGCATTGAAGGGTGTGGGCGAAAGATCCATTTGTAGAAGAAGGTGACGTCGTAGCGGCCTTGTAGCGTCTAATTCCAACGGTAGACCAAGGAACGGGAACCATCCCGTCTGTAGCAGAACCGACGCTGGATGTGTTGGTTCCAAAACCCCCACTTCCATCCCTAACTCGGGCGTTATGAATGCCCTCATTTCTAGGGTTCGTAGTTCCACCGACACATCATAGATCCTCACTGGCATATGAATATGTCTGAAAATGAGGTGGTCCGATTGAATTCTGGGAGGGAGTGGAACCAAGAGGAGGATTTTCACGGGAAACGCCAAGGTTCCTAATTTCGGACCATATCTAAAGAGGCTTGGGACGGAAAGAAAAAAGCCATGATTTTGTTGGTGAGGGTTTAAAAGTCACATCATGTTCCTTCCATCCCCGAACGACAGTGGTACAAAAGGTGCGAGGACTAACCTCTTTGTCAACAAGGAGGCGACCAACAAGAGCGTACCTGTACCGTTGGTCATCCAGATTTGGCACTGTGTTTGCCAGGACATGTATGATAATGTCATCTTCCTCAAAAGTGTCCATCAACCGATGCCTTGTTGAAGTATCCGTGGGGATTTCTTGAGTCGTCACCGGAGCGGTGTTGTGGTTTTCATTAAACACTTCTTTCCGCCACTTGACCCTTGCATGGTGGTCAAGTGGCCAAAGTTACCAGAAAGGGTTAATTGAAGGTTGAGCGGATGTGGTTCAGGTTTGATGGGCGTTGGGAGGAAGACCGGCAAGGAGGTGGAGTTGGGTTGTGTGATTGTTCGGGGATGGGGGGGGATATGTGGAGTATGCCGAGATTTGGAATTATCTGACGACGACGAACGGTGGTGGGAAGCAGGGAAAGAGGAGTTGCAAGATGAAGACACGACCATCATTTCACACCTTAGGAAAGAGGAAAAGCGAACGGCTCGAGAAGCAGAGAGAGAGCACGCTCGGGAAAGGAGGGGCTCAAGACGAGATTCTAATTTGATTTTTTTCTTAGATGATATAAAGAAACCATATTTTTGTTGAAGTTGAACCTATATTAGAAAAATATAAGAGTAAAGAGTACATACAAAGGCTAAGACCACGCCTAACTAACAACGTTGGTCTTTTACTTGTGGTAAGCCCGGTCTGTTATGAATGACCCGTTTTAAACAGAAGTTTACAATTTTGCGTCCAAAATAAATTTCTTTCTTAAAACATTGACTAATGTAGATTCATACTGTTAAACTTGTCACATAGATCGTGTGGCCATACCCCAAACATGATAACATAAAGAAGTGTAAATAAGAGATGAACACTCGTAATTCGTTTTAAACTTTGCCCTATCTAAAAGAAAGATGAAACTAATTGGTGGGGTCCGGATTTATTATTAAACTGGTCTCTGAACAACATTTTTTCGATATAATAAGATTGATTCAACATGTACTCGAGACGGAGGTAGTGATATATATATGAAGTTGGCTAAGAGACCACAAAGCATAGAAGTGTTGTTGTTGTGAGTTGAGCAGCCATCTCTCTTGTCTTGTGGTAGGACAATGGCAGCTATGGTGGGAAGTTTCTCGGACCCGAAAGACATTGCCTTCGGTGCCGAAGTGGGCAAGGAAGAGTTGAAGGACACTGTCCCTCCAAAGGACCCCAAAGAAGAACAAGATCATGACCCCAAACTCAAACTCAAGGAGCAGATTGAGAAAGATCACGTACCAATTCACAGCGTTTCAGTTGTACATCTGTTACCCTTTCTCGTACCTCTCCGAACTCACTTCATGTCTTGTCTTTTCTCTCCATTTTCAGGACAAGGAGTGCTTGAAGAAATGGGAGGAGAAGCCACTAGAAAGCGTTGACATCTCCACTGCAGGAGGAGGTACAACAACTTTGCTTTTCCTCGGCCAAAACTCACTCTGTATAATCTTTTTTTATTAGAGAACCAGTTCAACTGAAAAACGATAAGCCAATTGAGAAAAGAGATGAAGGACTGTTTATTTTGGATAAATTTGATAAACGTAGAAAAAAAATTAATCCAAAGTCTTATACCATAGTAGAGAGCAGCTCAATTAAAAATAAAAAGTAGTCTAAGCTCCAATTATAGTTATATTCTAATAAAACTAAACATAATAAATGATTAAAAGCAGAGAGTAAAGGAGCTGAAGTGAAGGTGTTGAGCCTCTCGATCGTGTCCCCGGGCAGGGCAGATAATGTGCTGCCACTTCCATTCGTTCCAAACTCGAAGGGGACGCTCTTCGCCCTAAAGGAAGGAAGCCGGTTTCGTCTCAAGTTCCGCTTCTCGGTGTGCAACAACGTTGTTTCTGGCTTCACCTACACCAACACTGTCTGGAGAGCCGGCATAAGAGGTAACACAACTCACAATCGCAAACCAACCTTATATTACATCTTCAGTTGTTTGATTAATCGAGGTTGTCACAGTGGACAGTAGGAAAGTGACGCTGGGAACTTACAGTCCTCGGCCAGAGCAAGACTGTTACAGTTATGAGTTCCAAGAAGAAACCATCCCTACAGGGATGTTTGCTAGGGGCTCCTACTCTGCCAGAACCAAGGTAATTTTGATTCATTTCTTAATTCCATCGGTACATTTTATGGGACCATAAGACACGTGACCAAAACATAAGAGCAGTGAACTATACAATGTTTCGGTTTTGGTTGCAGTTTGTGGATGATGATGGCAAGTGCTACCTGGATGCCAGATACCGCTTCGAAATTCAAAAGAACTGGTCATAGCTTGGTGTGATGCTATGAATAATCAGAATAAGAACGATGTATCATGTTCTTCCTTTGGAAAAGTGTATTGTTTGGATTGAATAAAACCGTTATTTTTGCTGATAAAAAACAAAACAGCACCACTGTTGTCAATTCTCGTGACGTGTTGTCGGTTCTTAGTTATCATTTATCTTAATCGCATGCCTGCATTATAGCAGAGTGCTTGTCGGTAGTATGGGTCTTCAAAAAGGACATTTAACTTCAAAACAAAGCTTCCTTGGCTTACTCATCATCAACTTTAATCTTATTTCAGTCTTTCACATCCGACCTTCTTAAAACATGCATGAAATAGACAAGTAACATAATAATTGGTCTGGTGATAAAGTCTAAATCATGAAATAGAATCATTGGTCTGGTGATCAAGTCTAAGTCATTGAAGCTATGGTGATAAACTCTTCATAATCATGAAATAGACTTCGGTAAACATTGAACAAGATTGACATCTAAGAACACAAATATTTTCTTCACAACCCAGTTTCTTATCTTCTGTACACTATTATGGCATTGCTACCTTACACATTACATGTAATCATCATCTTCTAAAACTTTAGGATCAATAAATAAAAGAAATTTAAAGCAGCAAAGTTAACACAGACAAAATTTCACTCAATTGCTCTAAAACCTGAACTATACAAGTCATGGATAATCCAACAAAGCAAACTTTACGTGTAAACCAATCTTACCACCGTCAGTCACTAACTTAGCTGCGGTTACCAACCAATGCCCAGGAGAATCGTGCGGACCTCGCACAACCTCCGATCTGTCCACAAATCTAAGCAGCTTTGTGTTCCGAATTGGTGCAGGTGGGCCTTCTGGGTATACACCGGAGTTAAGTGCAGCTGGTGCTGGCTTTTGTTGACCAGCAATGCTTTTCTGATTGAAAGCGGTAAAAGTTGTACTCAGATTTGTTAGGAAATTCGACTTGTGAGAAGCTGGTGCAGCAGCCCACTCTGTCTTCCTGATGGAGCAATTGGGCAAGTGTGTATAATGCAGACGGAGGTGAAGCACAGTCTTCGGCCATTTCCCTCTTGTAAGGAGTTGGGCACCAGTAACAATGAATACACCAGCTGATTCTCCTTGCAACCAAGTTGGGTCATGCCTCACAGCTGATGTGCACACATTTGAGAATCTCTTCCAACCGATCGGTTCTAGGAATTGTTCACTCGATCCATAATCATCAGAACCACGCCATTGACCTTGTCTGCGTACTGTAGAATTGGCTAATGAAGAATTCATAATGTTTGGAAGGTTTGACAGATGCTGTACATGTAATGCTAACCGGTTGCACTTTTTCCCTTCTAAATACAAGCGCAAGCCGGTCACTGGATTTTGTCCACTTGAAACCTGAAATAGAAGAAAGATTAGGAACTTCAAGTACCGTATCTCACAATTGTGGAACTTCACACAGAGAAGAGCATGCCAATGCAGCAAGCAATCTAATCCCAGCAGGAATTAAGATGAGCTTTAATAAATAAGAACAAGAACTCAAAGAATTTCAGAAGTTGATGCAAAAAAAAACTATTTGTCAGGAAACCCTAGAGATATTCGGGAATTGGAAATGTCAAATTAATCTGCCCTTTGAGCGTTGGAAGTTATGAAAGATATTCTTTAACAAATGTGCTTTGGAAGTTATGAAAGATATTCTTTAACAAATGTGCTTTATGATTAGTAGCGTAGTGTTAGGACCTTTGACAAGCGTTAGCTGTTACAAGATAGTAAATGGCAGCATTTACTATCATTTAAGCAGCAGCCTTTCAATTAGCTTTCAATAAGGCTCTTTTCCTAATCTGTGGGCTGATTAAAGTATATACAATTTTCCTAATCTGTGGGCTGATCTAAGTATATAAATAGCCATTTGGAAGAAGAAATAAAACATGGAGAGTTTTTAGTAGCTAATTAGTTTACTTATGTTACTGTAAGTTGTGGGGATGCAAAGAAGGGTAACCAGGTCTCAAACTCAGGACCATAACACGTCGGAACCAATACTACGCCATATTGTTACAACAATAATGTCTTATTTACACCTCCATTAATTCACAAGGAAAGCAGAGTTTACAAACACTTGTTTACTCCTTGTTCCGGCTCTGCTTATGTTATCATTTTCCCCTCACGGATGACTATGTATCAGACTTGAGGATGTATTTGAGAATTCAATAATCAGAAGCTTGTCATTCTCCTTAGAGAGAAGAAACTTGTTTCTCCTAGAGGCAACACTAACAAAGCTTAGTGCTGGTCAAGAATATATTCATGTCTTCCAACGGCTCATTAATTACTGTGCTTGAGGAAGCATTTGATCAGAATTTTCTCTGTCCATGAATTGCTGTCTTGGATAAATAATTAAACCAAAACAATTACTATTTTTAGAGATTGGAGCCCAGGGACACTGTTCCACAAGCAGACAGGTGGAAATTTCATCTTCATCAATTGACATATAGTATTGGTTTTTCAGATGATGTAAGACTTTGATTTTCCAGTAAGTAATGAATAGTAATGGGGTCAGAACTCAGAAGTTCACTATTGCTTCTAAACAGTTAGAGTAGAGTAACTTAAGAAGTGTCTGTTTAATGAAATTTTCTAGAAAGCTCAAAATCCAGGTGCTTTAGTACCTTGAATGTCCATTTGAACTGTAAAGTTTATGTATAATAGTACCAACAAATACAAGTTTGAGCTACTTTCAATGTCAAAACCACTATGTGCAGAAACAGAAAAGAGAGAGAGAGAGAAGGTACCTGAATAGAGCTCAAATGTATTTTCGGACCCATGAAACTAAATTGCAGGGAAGGGCAAGAGGCCTTTTTTCTTTGGTGGCTGAGAGGCAGTTCGTTAAACATAGGCGCCCATTGTGAGGGGACTTGGAATTCTAAGAAGTACTGTAAATCCTCGGAAACAGGTTTGTCTGAACAAATAATCGTCGTGTTAAACAAGAAACACGACATAAGAATAAACCTACGGGAGCAGATATAACAGAACGATTCAGCAAGTTTAAAAAATCTATGAGAGTGGAAAAACTATGACTTACAACGTAGGTACAAGTTGATTGCATGACTAAGATAGCCACTTCCAGGAATCCCCGTAAGAAGAGAAGTAATAGGTACAAACTTGAAAAGAATTGCTTCAGGTTTAGAAGGGACCGTTTGGAGCCACTGGGAGTGACTGTTCAAGAATACATCACCTCCTCTTTTTGAGCAGGTAATAGTGAGTCCCTGGACCAAGTTATTATGTTAGATGAAAGCTTCTAATCCCAATTAAGAATATATATAGGAATTTGTTGAGTTGACTTACATCCTTGTTTGATGTTTCTGTAAGACTGGCCAACTGCATAGTGTTTGACTGCAAAATTCGATTGAAAACCTCGGGCATCTATAGGAACAGATTGCATCCATCAGTTATATAAACTTAAAGACACCTATAATAGAATGATAGTTGCAGATGAAGTTCAAATACTTTTTGTTTTCCATCTCTTGTTTTCCTCTGTGATAGGGAAGGGCTACTTCCATCGGAAAACAGAAAATCTCCAATATCTTCCAAATGACTTCTGAGTTCAGCTGGTGGTATTGAGGAGGAAGGTTTTTGTCTGAGACAAACTAAATCTTGACCTCCAACAGCAAGCCCTACTATGATATGCGTTCCATAAGTCTGAATGAACCTGCTTAAATATGATTAGCGTCCATTGATCAAACTAACACAATATCACAAATGACCACATACTTAGTTGAGGTGAATTTACAGGATCCATGAACAATTAGATCATGCAGAGTTATGATCTAAAGTGAAATGAGTAATTATCATTTGCTTATGCATAAATGTGATTGCATTGCATGTGTTTATTGCCTCGGTTTAGTCTCTGGCAATAACTTGTGCCCTGTAGACTCAAATAATAATGTCATTGAGAAAAAGGCTACCTAGACAATGCAGCTGGGTCCCAGTGAGATGGAACGGAATTCTTCACTTTATCGTGCAGGATCAACTGGGATGCTGTTAGGTGCATATAGTAAAGAGAGATGAAGTAACCATCAAAGGCAAGATTTTGGTTGTCAGCAGCATCAGAAAGCCAATCGCCACTTAGATCGAAAATAGAATTGAAATAGCCTGATGGAACTTTTCCTTGTACAGAAGATTTCTGATTAAGTAACTCAGACATCTGCAAATCAAGAATGATAAAAATCAGACATTGAAACAAACGGATCATAAGTTAGGCTTCAAACTCATTTGACACAGATCAACTCTCAATTAGCTAAATTTATGTGACACAGATATCAATTCGTAATTAGCTTAAAATTTCCATCGTGATATTACAACATACCACATCGTGGCAAACACCTGACCACTGAATGATTCCTCGTCCCATCAAAATTTATTGATATCGCTATTAAAAATTGAGAAGTTTTACGACGTGGCTCCAAAAAAAGAAAAAGAAGAAGGAAGTTTTATGATGTATTTTCACAAAAAAAGCAGTAGCAAGAAAACCATACACACGAACTGTCTCGTGCATCCTGTGAGCATTCTTCAGTATGTGAACAGTTATTGCTAAAATGCCTCACTCTTACTTTCTTCACCATAAGCCAACTACTCTTGTTAAACAACCCCAACTTATCAGAACCAATTGCTCTTTAGTTCCCACACACTAAGTTCCACTAATGATGACAACACCTTCAACAAAGTGTCTTCTACTAGTCATTCGTACCACGTGTCAAGCGTCACCGTCGCATAAGATGAAGAGGTTGCATAGCAACAAGGAAATAGGAAACAGATTCCAAACAATATCATGACAAGTCAACTTTTGAGCCTGAACCTCCTTATATTTCACTTCAGGAAAGCTAAAGCTAATGTGACGCAACCTTGGAAAACTCCTAAAATTATAAACTTAGTCAGTAGCCAATGGTCCTGAAGGTAATGGAAGCCGTTTGCAGCTAACATCAGTGACAGCAGGCTTAGTAGAACCATTCAATTTGGCCGAATTTCGATAACCTTCCCACTTGGCAATAGTTTGACTTCTCATCAAGTACTTCTTTTGCCTACCTTGTTTGTGGTCCAAGTTGCATCCACAAACTAAAACTCCATCATATCACTGAGGAAAATCCAACTCAAGAACAACTACTAAACAACAACTCCTTTCTATATCTGCTTTGACCAGCCAGATATGAAGCTGCAACTCCATGCTAAAACAAACACCCCAATACTACCATTAATTTACCCAAAACAGAAGACCTAAATCAAATCTGGCTCCAATTCTAGAAATCAATCAACCCGTTTTCAAGCAATTAAAAGATCCACGCTCAACATAATCAAAAACCCAACCAAACCCAAATCCCCAAATTCAACGAAGAATTGAACAAAAAAAAATCAAACTCGAATACCTGATTGAATTGGAGCACATCGGACTTGAACCTAATCCGATCACCCTTATCGCACCTAATATCCTCTGAAACACCTCTGATCGTGAATCCACCAGGAACTGCAATGTCCCTCTTGTTGGGCGAAAGCACCACCAGTCTCTCGTCTCCGCCGCCGCCCTTGGCGTACTTGAGCCTGAAGTCACTCGCCAGATCAAACCCCCTCCCGAGACACCGCACCGCGTTGAGCTCGATCGGCTCTTCGTCCTTCCTCATCGGCCTCAACCAGAAGAAAACCGAAGCCGCTTGGAATCTGAACGGCGCGAGAGAAGAGAAGAGAAGAGTAGGTACTCCAAGGGCAAGGGGGTTTGGTGGTCGTGGCCTTACCCGATAATTGAAGGTTTGAACAAACCCATGGAATGTCTTTGACCATCGAGTTAGCCATTTGAGACTAAGCTGTTTCTGTGTCAGCTTCCGCGAAGACGAGACAGAGACTGGTATCCTCTGCGCCGCATCGATGAGGTTGTTCTGATATCTGCCGTTGAATATCAGTGTTCTGAAGGGATCTTGTTGATCAACGGTCCAGATTTACGGAGTAGAGATACTGAAGAGAGGTGCGTTGTAGAGTAGTCCCTCTGGGACCCGCGTGGTGCTGACTGTAGGAACTAGCGGTTATTTTAAGTCAATGGTGATAACCTACTGCATACCTACCTCCTTGGTGTGTAATCGGCTGTAACTTTCCAAGTGAGATCATAGACTTCGTAAGAATTATTCTTTTCCCTTGTTAGGCTGGACCGATAATATCCTTTTAGTGGGCCCTGCTTCTTAATTATGATCCTATTAGCGTTTGCAAATGATAACCGCTCAAAACAATGGAACTAAAATAAACAGTAGAATATAAAGTGAAATTGCTCTAAAGAGATCAATTGGTGTCTGAAAGGTGGTACTGTGGTAGCGTCCGATGAACATCGATACAGCGGCTCCAAACTGATTGGCTCCAAACTGATTGAGGGTTGTTATGGTGGATTACATATTCCCCCAGGATGTCGGCGTGCGTCGTCCTCCCTTGAATGATATTGGTAGGACTCCAAAACGCGAGAATGCTGACCTCTAAGTTGGTAGGGAAATACTGAGCCGGTTCTTGGTGGTACCGATGCCA
>JAYMTN010001464.1:0-12808 GCA_036897425.1 Erodium trifolium
ACAGACCATCGTTCTGCACAGCAACAGAGCCGCTTGTTGCCTCAAGCTCCACGATTTCAAAAAGGTGCTGCTTCTCTTCACTTCCATTGCACCCATTTCTGGGTTTTCTTCAGTTCTTCGTTTCGGTACTTGCATGAACAATCCGTGGCGATTTCAGTGATGACTTTGCTGAAAGTTTTTGACTTTAGGATTGTTTGCTTGAAGCCCTTTGTGGGTTTTGTTCTTGGAGTGTGTCTATGGCATGTATGATTGATGGGTGTTTTGATTTCAATGGTTTTAGTTTTGGATTTTGTTGAAATTGGAACATATTTACCTTTTCATTCAACTGTTTTGTTGGGCATTTTGTAACAAATGTATTAGTTATGCACTATGGTGCTCTTGGTGATTTTGAATTTCATGTATTGGAGATTGTCATTGTTAATTGACTCAAATTTTGTATTGTGAACTTTTGGTATAAGAAGCAAGAACACATGTGTAATTAGGTAATTGTTGAAGTTTTTCCATTACAGAAGGAGCCTATTTCGAAAGGAAATGGTTTTAAGAAGAAATTTGATAATATTTGGAGTTCTATTGTGACATGTCTTCCATTATTGAAGGGTTTGGGTTTGTATTAGCATAACCTCATTTGGGTTCCTAATTACCATGACTAGTGCGACTTTAGGCTGCTGAAGAATGTACTTAACTCATTTGGGTTCTTAATTAACATGACTAGTGCGACTTTAGGCTGCTGAAGAATGTACTTCGGTGCTTAAGCTTGACCACAATCACACCGGAGCTTTGATGCTGAGGGCTCAAACATTGGTCACTTTGACGGAGTACCACTCAGCATTCTTTGATGTCAACAGGCTTTTGGAGTTAAACCCTTCATCCGAAGTGTATCATAATCTTCATACCCGTTTGAAGACTCAGTTGGTACTCTCCCTTCTCTGTAGCCCATAGGATTGATTTTATTTTGTTTCCTCGATGATTAAACTTTCCAAGTTGCAACTTTGTGTTACTGATCCATGGCCTCTCTGCACAAGGAAGTCACTTGCTCCAATACCTGAATCCGATGGAGGATGGAGAAGACATTGATTTAGTGATACATAATAACGGGGATGAAGAGAGAGATGAGGCAGCATCAAGAACAGATGATAAGTTACAGTTTTTTAGTATGGGAACACCTAAACAAGGCGTGGAGCAAAAGAGCGAGTTGAAAATGGCGGATGTTACAGAAAACATTGATCCTCAAACAAATATATTGAAGGAATCATGTGAACATCAATCACAAGGTTGGCAAGCAATACCAAAGCCAAAGGGACACTCAACTCTGGGCTATGCAAGGTGGGACAGAGTTGCCAATGATTCTAGTGAGGACGATGATGATGACTCTGACGACGATGATGATGAAGACTCTCAGCCTCAGTACCGGTTTCGCGTTAAGACTGTTGGTGTGCGACAAGTAAGGTAAACAAATATACAGTTGACCGAGATATCCTCATCCAATGACCAAGGTTGTTGCATTTGGTAAAGTTGCAAGATTCAATGTTCTGAAACCACTTGAGGAAAGGTTTTGAATTCGATCTGCTGAAGGAAGTGGACGTTCTCTATAGAGCCAAGAGCTTGAGGGACTTTGTTCAATGTGTCTTGTTCTTGGGCTAAACAAGGATCATGTTGTGAAGTGAAGGTTTTGAAAATGGAGGGAAGTTTGGATATTTACACATTGGATGCTAGGCTGCAGTAACATGAACTCATGGACAATAATGGAAGGTTAGGAACATGTTTTAAAATTAAATATCTGAGAGTGACAAGGACCTACACTTGTCCTATTGGTGATGATGATGAATCCTAATGAGCTCACATCTTGATATCAAAAGATCACACTGTTCAGATCCAACGGTTCTTGTTCACCTTGTCAGAGATATACAGCCATGTTTACTTTTACCATTTCACAAAAGTTATGGGTCAAAGTGAAAAAGCCATGAAAATTTTGAGGTTGATGTTCTGTCGTACAAATGGTGCAGTGGTATTGATTGATGAGTGCTCACTAGCCCAAGCAGGTGGGGCTCTAGCTGAAAGGACCTGTCACTGTCATCCTCAAGCTTGGTGGTTAGCTTAAGAACTGGTTTTGAAGTTTTTGAGAGGCTCAAGCTATGGAGGATCATCCAATGTTGTTGTCATTGTTCAGAGCAGCCAAAGATGGGAACACAATGGAGCTGCAGAGACTCTTGAAAGAAGATCCTCTGGTCCTTGAAAGAGCTTCTTTTGCTGCAGAGGCAGAGAGTGCTCTGCACATAGCTTCCATGGTTGGTCATGTTGAGTTTGTGAGAGAGCTCATCAAGCACAAGCCCAACAATGTGGGAGATATGGACCCACATGGGTTCAGTCCCTTGCACTTGGCCTCTGCAAATGGGCACACTGAGGTGGTCAAGGAGCTCTTGAAGGTCAGCAAGGAGCTCTGCAGCCTGAGAGGGAAACATGGGCTCAGCCCTCTTCACTGTGCCTCTTCCAAAGGAAGGATTGGAGTCATTGTTGAGCTTCTCAAAGCTTCACCAAGTGCTCTCTCTGGAGTGACTGTTTCTGGTGAAACTAGTCTTCACTTGGCTGTGAAGAAGAACCAGCTTGAAGCTGTCAAGACATTGGTGGGTTGGATCAAGACCAACAAGATGTTTGGTGTGCTGAGCTTGGAAGATGAGGATGGAAACACAGCTCTCCACCTTGCTGCCGCTGGAAGAAACCATATGGTTAGTCCTTAAACTACCCTTTATAATCAACTTGTTATGACTAGTGATCTTGATCTTGAACCTTTTAGGGGATTAAGTGTGAAAGAAAAACATGTTTTATGTAAGTATGCTGTTTCTTTATCATTAATTCAAATTTAATTAAGGATAGAGCCAATAATCATAAATGATAGGGAACAAATTTCAGATATAAAAAGCAATAATGCATATGGAGCTCTTTCTTTCTTGCAACATATGAGGGGAGAAGACAGTGACATTTTACCAACCGCTAGGCCAACTTTTCACCCTTTTAGCAAACAACAACATGGTGGGCCCCAGTTTTAGTGGGCTTGGAATCATTTGGTCCATAAATTTGGGCTGCCAAGTTTTAGTGGGCTTAAAAACATTTGGGCTTCCAAGTTGCTGTGGGCTTGTAAAGATTGGGTCCATACATTTGGGTTGCCAAGTTTTAGTGGGGTTAAAAACATTTGGCCCTTACATTTGGGCTTCCAAGTTGTGGTGGGCTTGTAAACATTGGGTCCATACATTTGGGCTGCCAAGTTGTAGTGGGAATAAAAAGATTTGGTCCATAAGTTTTGGGTTGCCATTACACATTCACCACTGAGTTTATTTGAGGGAATTTCACTTACCCTGTATTTCAGAGTATTATCATTCAGTAATTACTATTACTTTAGATTGTATCAATTCACCCCAATTACCTTTGTTTTAGTTTCAATTTATCATTAAGGTGAGTCTTAATGACGAAAATAGAACTCTAATAAAAAACTGAATTTTTTTTCTAAGACAATAGAAAATTTAAATTAGAAAGGCTATTGTGTTCCATCTTTTGTAAGTTTTTACTTTTTTATAATTGTCTTTTATATATCAGGGGAACATTCGGCATTGAACCTGAAATTAGGGTAAATTGAAACAAAAACAAAGTTTGTTGTGGTGAATTGATAAGATTGAAAGTACATGGTAGTGAATTGATAATAGTCCAAAGTACAAGGTAGTTATATGCAATTTCCTGTTTGCTCATCATAATATGTTTGTTATGAACTATTAACAGGTCATTGAAGTGTTACTGAAATGCAATGCAAGTGAAAATGGTGGTGAAGTGGTGCTAGTGAATGCAAGAAACAAGAATGGACTCACAGCTCTTGACCTTGCTCTGATATGTTCATCTTCTAGCCCATTCTCATTCGTTGATCAATACCACAGACAAGCTGAAACTGAGAGCCTCCTCCGGCAAGTTGGGGCAAGAAGAGCCAATTGGGTCTCCAAAAAAAACCAAAACCAACATGTTCCACAAGCCAACATTTGGTATGCTGAAGACCAAAACTCGGTTCAACACTCGCAAGACAGCCATGACATACTACTAGTATTGGTGCTCGCTTTGATTGCTTTAGCTACGTACCAAGCAATGTTGAGCCCTCCATGCAGGATCGAAGACAACAGTCTACAATTCATCTGGTTCGTGATATGCAATAGCACCGCCTTCTTCATATCCATAGCTACAATATGGGTCATGGTAAGGAAGTCACCTTGGTGTTTGGCCATCTATGTTGCCACATTTGCTCTGGTTTCTTGCTATCATAGTGCCGTTTTCAGAGCCTCGCCTCCTGGGAATTTAAGGAATGTTGCCATTTGTATCTGTTTTGCATTGCCTTTCTTGCCATTTTTAGCCTTACAAGTTAAGAATCTTAGGTTGTCTAGACTGAGACAGAGAAGTGAATTGGTGTGAGTAGAGCAATGTAAGCTAGATTTGATCTTGGCTTGTGAATTGGTGTGAGTAGAGCAATGTAAGGTAGATTTGATCTTGTCTTGTTGCTTAAACATGTTAGATGTGTTTTGTGTAATCTCTACATTTCATGTTATGTGAAATATTGTCCCTTTTTAATCCACTAGTTACAATATTGTATAAGGTTGATCTCTCCAAAACTCAGCACCCCTCCCTTGTAGGATGCTCATGATCGGTTAACCTGTCTCGACACCCCTTATAAAAATCGAATACGTATTATTGGTCGTCATTTATCCGACACAGATCCCGACATCATAGGATGTGTAGAGTCGGGCGGTTTTCACCCATGATTTTGTTGGTCTGTTACCGGTTTGCCGGTTTTTGGTTGTGTTGAGAACTCTTGCTCACTCACTTGCATATCAGACTGAAAAGATCTCTAAAGAAAAATATAATTTCAGTATCATGTTAAAGTCTGGTCCCACTAAAAACTGAAGCTGATACGTTCAGGTCGTAAAACTGTGATAATCTAATTTCCCCTTCACAGAGTTCAAACCAGAGATTTTGTGTTGACAACTCAATTTCATCCTCAATTATGAGCAAACACAACAAAGACAGAAACAGACTGATGAATCAACATGTTTGCTAGTTTGGTCAAAGACAAAGGAGCAGAAGAGTAGCCATGGAAGAGCTGTGCCTTGCTTACTAGGGCAAGAGGACCATGCTGGTCCAATAAATCTCTCCACATTAAGGGTTTGATTAAATAGAGTGGTTGTGAAGTTGCTTTCAAAGAACACAAACAAAAAACCCCACAATGCTTCTATGTTTTTATTTTAATGAAGAGAAGAGTCCAACTGCTTAGTTCAATGTTCAACACTCTTGACTACGGTTTAGGTGAGGTTTTAAACATAATGGGCCCTAGAAAGGGCCCATCATAATGATATTTTTCTATTTCATGTCCCTATCCAACCTAACATTTGAGTGTGATCTTGGAAAAAATAATGCCCAATTTGTGCATTGGCTTCAAAGTTTCTCCCCCAAATTGTTGTTTTTTTAAGTCCAAGAGAGCCAAATCTAACCATACCTTATACTTATAGTTAGGGTTTCATATCCAACCCACCTAATTCAACTTCCATCTCATTGTCATCAATGTCCTCATCTCACTTTTTTTTACTAACATTTTGACATTCTATGAGAACCCTAATTCAATTGCTAGGTGTATTTGGTTTAGGCTCTAGAATTCATTCACCTAGCTCACCAATCAAGGACTTCAAGTATGGCAAGAATAAGAACAAGTATAGACTTCCCAAATTGGTCTTTGTTTTCATGGTTTAGGTTTAATTGAGAAACGCGATAATATTCAAACTGTGGGACTCTGATATCTCTAATAGTATTTATCCAGTCCATAAGAAAAGTGTTTTAAAAGATAGAGAAACTGAAAAAGTTGAGTTAACAAATACCATCTCGCAATGGTTTTAACCTAGTTTAGGCTAATAGCCTAAGTGATCTGTTTATATTTTTGAAACAAATTGAACACATGACACATGGTGATTGACCGGATGAAAGTAACCGTTAGACAAAAGTGTAACATCAGGGGAACTTTTCGGACGATGAATCTTCTCATATGCATGAGTGACGAATTCAATGACACGTAGTGGAAGGAGGATGGATTGACGCATGAAGGGCCCATAAAATAGTATCCTATGCCATGGATTAATAAATACGATCTCACAATGGTTTTAACCAAGTATAGGCTAACAACCCTAATGAATATTAGTTTCAGATTTGTTTATACATTTGAAACAAATTGGACACATAACACACGAGGATTGACCTGATGAAAGTAATCGTTGGACAAAGGTGTAACATTAGGCAAACTGACTAGACGATAAAAATTTTCGTATGCATGAGTGACGAATTAGATGACACGTAGTGGGAGGAGGATGGATCGAGGCAAGACGGACCCATAAAATAGTATCCTATGCCATGGATTCAACTATTGCGAGCCAAATGGGGCCAAAGGGTGCACATAGTCGCTGCACAGATCTTGACTAGGGAATAGAAAATTTGGATCATTTATCATCGATCGATGAGATGGGTTGGACCAACATGTACGTCCTTGAGTGGGACTTGTACGGCTGGACCGTCATCGGAGAGAGAAAAAAATCTTCTATCTTCTATAATTATAAGATCTCGACCACAGTTCTACAAATGGCATTTTATGTAAATTTTAATCAACCAAATATAAGTATCGCGATTTTTCAATTGTTTCTTCGAGTTTGCCTTGGAATCATGGCAACCAAGCACACAAAACAAAGACAAAACAACAAAAGAATCCAAACCCTTTTGAAACGTATTTAAACGTTTCGTCTTCATTACGAGTCCATTTTCTTGCTCGTTTGAAACGGAACCCTATGGTGGCCCGTGACAATACAATTTTGTATCATATGCATACCCTCGGAGGATCTTTAATGGTGGATGAATTATCTTTGCAAATCTAGTTTGTTATTGAAATAATTTGGTAAATTGATTCGACGAAATAGTCGGAGTGAAAGATATATTGACGAACCGACAAACCTCGTTATGACCGTGATGCACCAATAAAAGAAATTTCAATTTCTAACTCCCCGTTACGCATATTTTTCAAATATTGATTGTGAGGCATTTTTACTTCATAAATTACCGGAAAACTTTCAATTTTGGTGTGAAATGATCAAAATGTCCCTAAAGGCGACGTAGTGCCTAGATACACGATAACTATCAAATCGGTTTTTTTTTTTTATCGATTCTCTGTACAGATCCGTCAGAAAGACTCAACTAGACACGCCACCAGAGGCAAGAGCCAAATCTACCGGAGATCCGGTAGGTGGAACAACAAAATACAAAACTCGCGGTCGCCCTCCGAAGTCTAGAGCGAGGAGGGCGGCATCTTCGGGTGTAGATCTGATCCGCTGGGGGCTGGTGCATGGATCTGGTCGGGAAAACAAGAATAGCATGAGCAACGGCTCAGATTGCGCTGTTCCGACGAAAGGTGGGTGCATATATCCGGTTGGAGGAGGGGCTTGGAGGAAAGGCTCGGTCAGAGGAGTTATCGCCTTCTTTGGGGGATATGACCGGAGGGGGGGATAAGCCAGCCAAACTTCGTCGTCGTTGTCGGGGGAAAGGTTCGGGACAGACAGGTGTAGGGGAGAAAGAGGAAAGGCTAGGTCTGGTCGGATACTGGCCGGGTGAGGGAGGGGGAGGGCTGGTCTAAGGGAAGGAGGGCGGTGGGTAATGGATATGTTCTGAGGAGGTCGAGGAGGGGACGAAGCAGACATGTGGACGGGGATAGAGGCAGGAAGAACACTATACAAGGACGTCTCCACGGTGTTGCAGGAGAGGGAGAGACGCCACCAGCCACAGTTCGCAACCCTAGGACAGCAACCACGGGGAAGACGCCCCACTCTTGGCGAGGGAACAACAACACCGTACCTGTCTGATCTGGAGAGGCATCGGTAGATCCGTACCGAAAAAGCTAGATCCTCCATGGCAGAAGCTCGTTGAGCTTCGACGATTGAGCTCGGCCATGGGTTGAAAGATGCCACTGGCTTTTCCTGTCGACAGCGAGCAGAAGGTTGACAATGAGAGAGAAGCCGACTCCAAAGTGTGGCAAGGAACAACTGCTCCGATGAACAAAAAAGCCAGGTCCGACGAACTTTTAACATAAACGGAGAGACAAAGATATGGGGGTGGGAAGTGAGCGAAAGAAGGGGAGGGGAGGAGAAAGACACCACCCCCGACAGATGTCATGACCGAAGCCATGATAGCTTCCAACGACATCTCTCTCTCCCAAACACTTTCCCTGTTAAAACCCTATGAAAGCTTCGCGTCCTCGCCGGTGATGGTCACGGCCACGACTATGGTCGTTACCGGCAGAGATCTCTTCCCCATGCCTCCCTCTATCCTTCCTCTCACCCGATTTTAACTTCCCCCTGCATCTCTGATTCTTCACCTTCTTGGCTTCTTCTCCGGCGTTAACCTCTCCCTCCTTCCGACCTAGGCCTTTTTGTTCCTTCGCTGGTGTGGATATGTTCATATCTGGGGTGGAAACCCTTTCCTTGACGTTCTCGTCAAGGATTGGCTCAGATCTACCGTCCTCCCCTCCTTCCCCTCGCCTTCTCTATTCGATCTCAGGCGCTCTTGCCCGTGTGGGTGTCGAGGCGTGCCAGATCTGACCGTGGGACGGCTTTCATTCCTCTCTTGGGGATGATTGTTGCGGATCTGGTCCTCTCCGATGTCGAGGAAGAGGCTTCAGCGGCCTTCCTGTGGTGGTGGCAATCTCTTCAGGCTCAGGTGTCGATTCCAGCTCTGGTCGTGGGTCATCCTTCCGTTTCTTGACGGATCGTTGCAGATCTGAAGTCGGGGCCTCTAGGGTGGTGGTCTTCCTCTGGTAGCAGCTCCGCTCGTGACCTTCGTCTCCTCTGAGGCTGTTAGAGGTCTTGAAGGGCAGTTCTGACAGTCCCTATAGCCTGACACCGGTAGGGTAGAAATACCGTCCTCTCCTATAGCATTTCTTGGGGTTGGCCAGATGTGCGAAGAGGTCTTACCGCAAAGCAGACTCTTGGGTAGCTGTTTGAAGACCTGAATTCGGAGGTTTTTTCTTCTCCCTCTCCTTGTATGATTAACTCCCTCCCTTCCTTGCTTTGCTTTCCCTTGGGTTTTAGCTTCCTTCTTCTCGAACATGTTATAGTTCGAGCTCGCCGGTCTGGAGTTGACCTCCAGCGAGTTCTTTGGGCGTTGTTGGCCCTCCTCCGAAGCTAATTTCTTGGGTCAGCATGGTTAGCAGGGCTGTCTCAGTCGTTTTGCGGTGCAGGCCGGCGACATCTTAGTGTTGGGCTTCTCTATTGTGGGGAAGCCTAGTCTAAGGAGCAGGGAGTGTGTCTTTTATGCTTGGTTTGGGGTTAGATTTATCTGGTGGTGGGCTCTGGTTTTGGTTGTTTCCTCCTTATTCTGTGCTTCATGGTGGATTATTTAGGGTACCAAGACCCCTTTTTAAATTCTAGGGCGTATTGGTTGTGAAGTTTGGGTTTTTACCCTGTTCTGTTTCTCTGTGCTTGGGAGGTTTTTCTTGTAGTTGGTTTGTTTGTCCTTCTTCTTCTCGGTCTGGTGTTGCCCGGTTTGTTGGAACTGTTTTCAGGTCTTCTTCAGGGTGTGTGTACCCGTTCTTTGATGTTGTTTTCTTTGTCTTGCTATTGTGTCCCCTTATAAGATGCCATATGAGTGTCTTGGAGTTCCTGTTTTTGAAGGTTTGTAGCTAAATCTTGCTGTTGTAATCCTTTTTTTTCTCAAAAAAGAGTTTATAATATTTTCAATATGCATTGCCGATCAAAAAAAAGTAATATACGTTAATTTAATCAGTGTTGAGTTTGTTGTGGTTGAAGAAAGACAATAAGTGAGAGAGAGCCAAGATGCTGGAGATTTTGCTGTCTGTTGTTGTGTGAAATTAATTATTAACAGTAGACGCCAAATATTTTTATAGGTGAATCAACAGGGGTCCCATAAATAGAGAAAATTAAACATAAACCAATTGACATGCATATCAGTATCTTTCCCCTTTATAAAATATAAAATATAATCATAGTTGAATCTTACGCACAAGATTAGCTTCTGTAACTTGAGTATCTACAACGTTGACAGTATATGTGAATTGGATTATTTTAATCTCTCAACAAATCTTTGTCATATTTGACTTCAGAAACCATCGGGTTATTTCATTCCACAATTCCATTAGAATTTTTTGTCACAAACATAATAAAAAATATATACAATCTTTATTGAAACAACTTACAGATATTGAATTTACGTACGAATAGAATAGATGATATATAAAAATAAATGGAATGTTCAAACTATAGGATCCAGATCAATACAAGTCTGAAAATTTTATTAGGTCGCTGGGTATGCCGCTTTAACCGGAGAGTAGCAGACCAAGTCTTCGTGGTACCTTAAGGCTCAAGTAATTTGTAAACTTTGCTAATAGCGAACCTTCTATAATCAAACACTCTATACATATGGTTCCTTGTGTTTAGAGTCTAAGAGACACCTCTCAGTAGTGCATGAAGCTCATTTATAGTCTTTCTCCCAACCTCTTAAGGTTCTTTGAAACCGAAAGAACCTGTCTCATCCAAGAGGGATTGCACTTTCTCTACTTTGTTGATTGAAAGATGGAAAAGCCTTAGGAACCTTCGTTTTAATTCCATCTCTCCAATCCAAATGTCATGCAGCATGTTCCTTGCTAATAGCGAAGGCGGGGAAGAAGCGTTGAGATTGAAAATACGACGACTTTGACGAAGAAATTAGGTCAGGTCGAGAGAGAGACCCCAGAGAGATTGGATTGTGACTTGCGAGAGAATCGAGGGATAGGAGCTTCCAAATTTGGGAGAGACGAAGGAGAGAATGAAACGAAAAGGTGAGGAAGTATACGTAGCTGTTTTTGCGGTAAAGGCCTATTTTTGTTTAGGCGTGGAAAAGGGGTTGGCTACTACTGAAAATAGGATAGGATTGTTCTTCAAGATGGAACCAATTATAGATCGGGTATGGAAATAATCAAATAGTATCCATTGTTAGGGGATATAATAAAGAAAAATAACGATACGAATTATAATAGAAATCCCGGTTATTCCAAGGGGCAATGTAGGGGTGATTCCCTATTCTTTAAGTGAGCGGCGTAAGTGATTTAGATGATTTTTCTCGTCTCGATTTGGGCAGACTTATGATTTCTCGGCAAACTGTCACAGAGTAATTTAGGGAGAGAAAGAGGTTGGGATTCAAATAACATCCGATCCCTAGGGTTTGGGGTGTGACTCCTCCGAGGCATCCCGTAATGCCCTATCAGTCTTATGGAGACCGACGAGGTCGTTGTGCAGGCCTCGCATCCGTCTTATCGGGGCCAAATTTCCATTTGGGAGGGAACATGCTTGAGCCCTCCTTCTCTAGTCAGAGGTTGAATGGCAGTGCCAGCATTCTCGAAGGTGGGACAGTAGGGTGATCTTGGGTTTAGGTTGCGACCTCTAATGTGGTTGGATACCCCCACCCCGACCGAGTAGTGATGTTGGCCATCTATCGTTTGTCGCTTAGTCCTAACTGGTGGCAGTAGGCTCAAACGTATATCCACCACAATGCGGATATGGAATAGCACAGTCCGGGTGCGAGGGTTACCCTATAGTCCATCCACATTTTGTCCCGCACCAGCCTCCTTCTCCACCACGAGTTCCTGGGTGTGGATCGCCCGTCACAGGTGCATTCCAGGCGTGCACGCTCAAGGTGTGCAGTAGGGACAGAATTCTCATGAGTGAGGATCGTTGCTCCACGTGGCTCTCGGACGATGGTCTAGGAAAGGCTCAGATGACGTTGTTCCCCGGAATTGGTGTAGCACCGGATCAGCCGAGTGAGGATGCTAGATCAGATGATCCCGGCCCTGTATGCCCGCAGTAGTGGGTATCCATTGGAGGAGCGAGTATCGCCGGACGAGCCTCATTGCACAATGGGCGGTCATTAGGGTCAACAGAAGATCCCATGCTGGTGTGGCCGGCTCGTCGGAGGGGAGTTGGTATCTGGTGCGATTTTAGAGGAAGTCCTAGCTCCCGTTACAAACCCATAGGACGCATAGCACCGGGCAGGCCATGGAAGGGCGGCGTGTGGTGTGGCGCATAGAGAATAACGTCATCGATGAGGGTAGTGGCGAGGCCATGATAATTGTAGGCGGGGAGTTGGTTCTCGGGTGCGGAGATGGAAGGGGGTGTGGGAGCTCTATCGACCGAGATGGGAGGCGGACGATTAGGGGAGGGGTGGTTGGGGTAGGGAGGCAGGAGTGGACGGAGACAGAGGGAGGCAAAATGGAAAAGATACAGAGAATGCTAAAGGCCGAATTTTATATGATTATAATTGGTTAAATTTGTTATAATCTATTAAATTAGTATGTTTTGATAACATCATGTAGTGGTGAAACGTTAATTAGATGTCTATTTGGGTTTTGTTTTTATTTGATTTAATACCTGATATGCCCGATACTTTTTCATTTTTGTCATAAAAAAATAACTTAATAAACATAAAACATCATTACTAGAAAATTATATCGAACAATAAGGTTACACATAATATAAAAGACCACGACATATGTGAAAATTTGTGGTCTTGCCGATAGAAACGATAAACATTAAGCATAATCGGCATACACTGAGAACGAGTAGGAGGAGAAGGCGGATGAGGTGGTGACCAGTTGTCGGAAGCGTCGGATGAGGATGAGTAGCCCCAATATTATTCGAACGGGACAAAGTCTTCGCGAGGCAGTGTTGCTTTTCCCGGAGCAAGTGAAGATGCTTCTTGTCGGCGT
>JAYMTN010001465.1:0-12807 GCA_036897425.1 Erodium trifolium
ACGAAGTATTGGTCATTAATTTGTATGGCTTGGAAGGTCATGGGTCTTGCTAGGAGTTACACATGACTTGTGGATGAAACATTTTGTTTCATTTCACTACTAACGATCATACGAATCCTACATGGTCACACACATAGAGAAATACCACAACGAAGTGAACGAAATGGTTTTAATTAAATAAAGTAGTGTAGGAATTATATTTGATATGATGTACCACTTTTATTTAAATTAAGTACTCACGAAGCGAAATTAAATTGACGTTTAGTTATTACAAAATATGTTTGATTTCTTGGTTCTTTTGCCTTGTGGGCTGGACTTTGGTTTGGTTGTTGTGGTTTATATCCCAAGACCCACACTCCCTCTTTTTAATGCATTTCTTTCTCTCTGATAAAAAAAAACAAACGAAAGAGCCAAATATATAAAATATATAGGTCTTAGCCAAACACCCCTATTGCCCAATAGGAGTTCGGCCAACCCATTATATTAGATATATTTTAAGCACTTAATTTGTTTCAATAGGATTAAAAGAGGAAGCCTTATTTCTAGAAAGTCTAGAATACAAGGAAAGCTAGTTGAACTAGTTCAAGATTTCCTATTCCTACTTGGTTTGGGATTGAAATAAGACTCACACCTATAAATACATGGGAAAGGGTTGGTTCAAGATAAGAGCTTCATAACTGAAATTTTCGGCCACCCATAGTGAGAAATTGAGAGTTTTAGTTCAAGGGCTTTTAGTGTGTCTAGTTGTGGATCAAGTTTTCTCGTGTGAATATCGTTAGAGGGCGAACACTTGGGCCCATACAAGAACATTTTCAAAGGTCCCCGTCTCGAACCAGTTGAATCCAAAGTATCTTTTCTATAAGGTAATCTCTATTCAATTTCGCATAGATTAGTACTTACATGAATATGAGATCTAGGCTAAAAGTATAGATTATCGACAAAAGTTTATAATTTTTTTTTGTTTTTCGGCGTGTTAATGTAACACATCCTATACTCCAACAACTCCGCTACATCATGTTTGGGACGCCCAAGTACATAGACGCCTCCGAGGTTTCTGGAATAGAGAGAATCTGGCAGCACTCCTGGCATACCGCGGCTCCAATATTGGAGCTGAAAAAATCGACTTTCGAGTGCTAATCATCTGGCCCAACAATGTACCAAATAGGAGAATAATATCCCAGATGTGCATAGCTTCAGCGGAACTATCCCGGCATAAGATGTAGAGCACCCGTGAATGCAGCCCTAGCTCCGAGCCTTATCAACGAGCTTGGAGATTCCCTCCATATAGAACAAAAATATATACAGGGAGAGGGGGATACCCTTGTCGGATACCGCGAGTCGGTCGAATATGCTTAGTCTTCCTGCCTCCCGAGTTGATCCGATACGAGACCGACTCCATACATATGCACATCAGGGTCGTCCAAGCTCGGAGAAGCCAAATTGATGCATCATCGACAAAATGAACGACCACTCCACCCGATCATATGCCTTGCTCATGTCCAGTTTCAGTGCCATGCACCTTAGCTGGCCTTGGATCTTACGATGGAGGTAATGGATAACCTCAAAAGATATGAATATGTGGTCTTGAATGGACCGACAAGGTACGAAGGCCTCTTGGTAGGAATGTAAATGGCAGGGAGGAGATCAGTAACCAACTTCAGGTCAATTTCTTCGAAATGAGAACCAAGGTGGTATCATTAATCCCCACTCCATGGGGCCACCTGTCATAATTTGTTGGATAAAAATTGTGACTACCGAGGCCAAAGTGGCCCAATAGTATTGATAATTTTTTTGATTCAATTTGTTTGGACTCGGGGCCTTATCGAGACCCATCTGTAATATTAGTTGGGTAACCTCTTCCACGAAGACCATACATATGAGTCCCAAGTTTTGAGACTCCCTAATAGTGGGAGGGTACCCCAGTCCAATCTCCAGAAGGTTGGGGTGTGAGGTGCAATAGCAGAATATCCATCCTTGTCTCTCAGGTGACTATCTGATCATGACCATTATGTAGAGAGAAAACCTAGTTTATCCAACGTCGAAAAGAGGCAAATGCGTGGAAGAATTTCGTGTTCCGATCCCTCTTAGTGAGCTAGTAGTGCTTGGCCTTTTGCCTCCAAAAAACATCATTTCGTGCTTGGGCCGCCTCATACTGAATTTGAATAGCCTCCCGACGGTTCATGCTAGCCATGTCTGTGCACCCATTGAGCAGAGCAATGTCCTTCTAACACCACTTAATGTGGTTCAAGTTAGCCTAGTACACATCTCGTCCCCACATACCCAGGACTTTCCCAATCCGAGCAGTCCGGTTTCCCATCCATCTTTTCCAGACCTACTCAATTCCAGGCCTCCTAAACAAGACGACCATATTCAGGCTCCTATGTCCATATAGATTCAAAATGAAACTTCTTCACCACTACGGTCCTCTAGGCCGAGGATAGAGTTTGCGGAACGGCTAATGGTCCGACGTAGTGATACCAGAATTTTACAAAACAATAGCAGGCAGCTCATGCCTGAGCTCACCCGATATTAGAGCACGGTACAAGTTGGTCTCCACCCATCGACCAACCGTCTAACCCCGAAACCAATTAAACGGATGCCTGGACAAAGGAATGTTGGCCACCACAATATCTTCCAAGACATCTTGAAACTCAGTAATTAAAAGCAAGGGATACGGGTTACCTCCTCAAGTCTCTGATTGAGCCAAGATGTTGTTGAAATCGTCAATCAGGATCCATCGTCTTTCATCCCTCCGAGAAACCTAGGTCCGATGGCGATTAGCTCTCCCCGGTTCCCCATACACGCCCGTGAGACACTACTACAGAATTTCACTTGGGCAACGTATTAAATGGATTCGTTGCTCAAGTTTTGCCACTTGGGCCACGGATTCGACATCCTTTCCGGCCAGGGCCTTGATACCGACATCGATGCAGTCGGCCTCTTGCGAGAAGACCTCGACCTCCATGTCCGCTCCCCAAATAAGGGCGAACACTCCTTTGTAGCTTTACACCGGCACCCACGTGCCCTCGTGGGATCCAAGGTTGCGGTGGAGCACGGTGGTGCGATCTTTCACTTTCATCGTCTCCGATAGAAATATGATATGGATGAAGGGGGGGTGGTGTCTGATGAGGGTTTTCAGGTGTTGCCCATGGTGAGGAATGGCGATGCCTTGGCAGTTCCAGACAAGGATACAGAGAGAGGTTGTGAGCGGTGGAGATGTTGTTGGAGGTGGACGGGGGTACTAAGAAGGGTCGTGGCGATGCAGTGGTCTGGGTGGACGGAACAATGCCTAGAAAGGAGAACACCGAGACCAGCGTAACAGGCTAAGACCGACTGAGAGACAACCAAATACTTTTTGGCCATTAAATTCCAATGAGTTTGGATTATATAACATTTCACAATTATTGAATACTCTTTATAGTAAGTTCTCACACATCGACTAACTATAATTAATCCCAATGAACTTGTGAAGGATCGTTATATGATCAAGAATGTTATTTCTTGCTTTGTGTTTTACAATACAAACAATCACAATCCGGTAATCTCACAGAACAATAGTAGATGGATGACAGAAATAGAATTGAAAACCTCACGCACACAAATTTGCACAAAGATCATTATTCATAATCATGACAAGAAATATTATTAATTGTTGAGGGAAAAAGATTAGAAGGGAAAGCAATGGTTGATTCTCAAACTCTGGAGGTAGAATGAGGCCTAACGTCTTCCACCGCAGCATGGATGGCAACCGTGCTAAACAACTGCGTCCCGCTCACTATTATCGTTATAGTTTCCAACGTCCTCTGCACATTCATATCACACTAATGTTAAAATAAAAGAAAATACCTGTCACATTTCTTATAAATACAAAACAAAACTATTGATTACGTTAAATTCGACTAACGATGTCAAACCTCCGTGCAAATATGTGAAGCCGCGTGCAGAAAACGTGACCCAAATTAATGGGAATATTAGAGCATTAATTGTGACATGTTAACAATCCGATCTTGTTCTACTTGATACATAAGAGTAAGAGCCTCAATCTACTTGAACTAAAAATTTCAACACACATTTTCCTTTTGACATTTTTCAAGATATAACACTGGACTTTTAAAATTAATGTTCATCAATCCTAATGAACAGATTATATTCAGTTACGAAAAAGAGAAACCAACAAAACAATGGCTTACCAGGTTTGCGTCTGTCCAGCCGAGGTCAATTTCCTTACACGCGAATCTGTACAAGTAAAATTAATAATTAATTTTGAGAAAATAGAACTACATGTTTTATAGTTAGTTCTTAATCTGGTAAGCCAGACTCCGACAAAACACCCTTCCCCTTGTCCTTCACTTTCTATATGGCGAAACAGAAAAGGTTTGCTAACTCGAAACAGATCCATTGACAAACAAAGTAAAATAAAAAAGACATAAAGAGAAGGATAACCCACCCCATGGCGAGCAGAGTGAGTGAGCAAGAGATGAGAGAAGAAGCAGCAGCTGAATGCAAGTTAGGGGGATTCCACTGAGTCACATTGTTTATGACAGTGAGGGAAGTGAGCATCCCCATCACACCAGCTATCAGTGAGAACACTATGAAAGGTCCTGTTGCCATATTCCCTATCGGGAAATATATTGGAAATATATGAGCCGGTAACGATAACACAGAAGCTGCACACCAACAACCATTCATTTGTTATTACATACCACAACAACATCATGCTACTCTACCTACTATCAACAACATTACTAACTATTCCGTTACCTGTTTCATGAGATCTTTCGATTCCATGATTCACAGCCCATGAAGCTACTATGATTATTATGAAGTAGAGCACCAGATTGACCAATAACAGCAGGTATGCTGCAGATTTAGCGCCTCCAGAAGCCATGGTTCTGTTCCACTGAGATTTCACAGAACAAAAACATGACATCAGTATATATGGAAAAACAATCAAGTCTTCTATTCCAAGAAAGGCTGATATTCCTTATCCTGCCCTTGAAGATCTCTTGATACCTAGGCAAAGAATCCAAAACTTATAAACAAATTGTTAGGGATCAATATGTCAGGACAAAGCTGCCTTGAGGATCAAACAAAGAAAAGGAATAAAGTTTTATGGCTACTTTTGCCTGCAAAAGACTACAAATGACAGCAAACAAGAGTTAGAAATGTCGGTCCACATGCTTTCTCTACAATCAAAGAACATATCAGGAATAGCCTTTCTATACTGCAAAAGTTTAGATCAAGGAAATGCAAATATTGTTCCACAATGTCAAATCTTATTGTTTCTTCTGTTCGAAGCGACTGGAAAATTGGTAAGTAAAAGGAGATTGGGATACAACAAAGTAGATACAAATGATGACATATGGACTCAGCACTTCTTGAGCCTTCAAACTAGGGCATGAATAGATACTGGATTGCATACTTTTCTTTATGAAGGTGCTTTCCTAAAGGATCTACAACAAAAGAAAGAAACTCCTTTCACGCTAACGAATCCCAAGACATTGCGTTATGAACTACAACCAGCATAATTTAGGCTTTCTCGGGCTCCCATAACAATGTAGTTTCGGCGAGTAATGAGGTCACGACATAGGGATCCATGTTTGAAGATGGACGCCGGTCTTCCAAGTATCCTAAGGAAACAGAAACAAACATCAGCATAAGAAATGATAGAACACTAGGACAAGCAACAGTGCAGAAACAAATTTATGCAGCGAATGCTATGAATTGAGATTGAATTATATTACAGAAAATGAATCTCATGAAAACATCAAAAGAACAAGGGATAATTACAGATAGCTATCCTGAACTACACGCCTTATGCACATAGCTATCCTCCACTTTGAGACGTTATTTACAGTTACCTTAACTTTCAAAAGTAAATTACGCATAACTCTCAGCCCTAATCTAAAAAAACATTTTTTTTCTTCTTTTTTATAGTTTTATCTTTTTAGGAGTCTTTTTACATCTATTCATCCGTTTTTTACATCTAACCAATATGTTTTTGATAGTTATAGAGTCTTTTTTGAGATTAGGGTCAAGAGTATTTGTCATTTTCTGACGAAAAAGAGTTTGGTATAATTTTTTGAAAGTTTAGATAGTTGGATATAAAAGGTTAAAGTTGGGGATATTCATGTGTAAAAGACGTATAGTTCAGGGTAGTTATCTGCCATTATCTCAAAGAACAAATAAGGAGGATAATCAAAATTACCAAAAAACAAATTCTTGTAGTTAGTAAGAAGCTAATGTATGTAGCGTTTCCTTTCCTGGTTCATTAAAAAATACGCCCATTCTCAAATTCCACAAGAGGTTATAAAAAGTTTCAACCTCCAACGGATATATTTTCACAGATGGGTATGACCATTGCCGTTTTATTTAACTCTTTGCTCTTATATTTATTCTACATTATTTCATACCTCAACATTAAGTAAGCTATAACAACTTGAGTAATGAGTGCATGCAGTAAAGGGAGAAAATTGAATCCTTAGTTTTGCAAATGGTCAAACAGAACACGTGTTCCAGCACTAAAAGACTAGTCTTCACACTCTAAAGCAGAAAAGGACATCACATACTAAAAGACTATTTTTGCGACATTACATTATAATTTTAAATGCATCTCCTACTTTTCTTCCTTTAACCGAGAATTAATAAAACTGCAGTAATTATGCGCAAGAATAATACCTTTGCCTTGCTGCTCAGTTTCACGTCCCACGCGTATTGAGCAACCCCGATTAGCCACTCCCTGCAATAAGGAGTTTATGAAATAACATGATCAATATACATTTGATCTCTCCTTCACTTACTCGAGACTATATGGACACCTTATGTGCATACCCAAGAAAATGAGTCAATGCTGGCTGTTTCGTGCTTTCCCGTTAATCTTCTCTCATTTCATTCTCCATACGCACTAATATGCTCCTTGTGCCGAAGAGAAAGGTTGTGAATTGCTTTCTTTATTTTTTCATAGCCTCCTTCCTCTCGCATGCTCTTTGTGCTGTAAGACGAATTTTCAAGATAGATCTTCTCTCATATTCAGCCTATTGGTTAGTTATGGTAAAGGTATATCCAGGTACCTGAAATTGGTATGGCAACCAGCACCATTCCAATCACCCTATTCAAAAGAAGAGTTATTTATTAAATAACTTTGTATTCACCACAAGTATGAATATAATGTAATGTTATAAATGTGTTTACCTCAATTGGTTTGGGGTCAAGGGAAAGAACAACACCAGCTTGTTCAGTGATTCGCTGTCAGAATTCAGCAATGAATCGAAAATACAGGGTCAAAAGAGATCATTGTCTGTAGTTACTATATATTTCATAATGGAAGTTATTTGACTGTTGATGTTTCTTCATTGGAATGCATACCTCAAGAATATATCTTGAACACCAGATATGATCTCCTGCTTCAATTCCGACACAGGGACCTACTTGATACTCCCACTGCATAAAGTTGCAAAAGCAATAATTAATAAGCAAAACAAGCCCGGTATTAATACATTAACTAGAATGACAATCATCACATGCAAACCTGTCCTGGCAAGACCTCCCCGTTGGTACCACTAATGTTAATCCCAGCATACAAGCAAGCCTTGTAGTGAGCATCTGATATATCACCGCCGAATGACTTATCAGCCCCAACACCACAGTAGTAAGGACCCTACAAAAGAGTATAAAGTACGTTACAAATTCGTGCAACAAAAAGGAAGCTTACACATTTCATTATCTGATGGCATAACTACAAGCTGATTTTCTGTACCTGAGGACCAGGATAACCACCAACAGGCCAACCCAAAGGCCATTTGACATTTTGTTGAAGTAAGGTGTACTCTTGCTCTATCCCATACCTAGGTTCAGTAGTATAGATAAGTTAGTAAATATGTAGTTGAATTTAGACTTCACTAGCAGCAATTTTCAGTATATACTATATACAAGTCGGGAATGTTAAATGGAGCTACATATCAGGTTGACCTTGATCAACATTTTTAATCAAAAAGAAAGGAATGCATAAATAAAAAGATGGTGCGGGTCCCGGGATGGGAACCACCAAACCAAGGTCTGACAAAATCGTTCAAACAAAAGAACCACAAAGAAAAGCAATACAAAAGAGCATTCATCCCAACTCTCAATGGATGCAAGATCTCAACCAGACTAGTGAACAGTTCTACAGGGGACTGGCAGGGCGTACCCAGCCGGACTAGTGAACTGTACCAATTGGGACCACACAGGTGAATCCTTTGGCCTAAGAAAGGGTGTGACTCTCACCTTTATGAGTTGAAATATTAAACCATGTTCGGACAAATATAAGATAAAAGAGCTAAATATTAAGAACAGGGTCACACCTATAAAACTTAATAGTTTTGGAACCTGACACATATATTTAGCTCGATTTAGAAATTTACAATATGCAACTCTTTTTCTATTTTTATTCGAAGTGAGATTTTATACTTTAACACTCCCTTCACGTGTAGATTTGAACTTCTACGTAGCAGAAAACATTTCTGAATAAGGACAGTGACTATAAGGGGAGGCAACAATTGGACCACACGGTAAATAATGCACACAAAGCCCACATCAATCTTCACACATACAACGTGGAGTTTCAAATCCAGTTACATATATCGGGTTGAGCCTACACTAAAAAGTCAACCTTGTTGGTTGGGTGTGACTCTTGCCACGATATGTATCTTTTTTCTTTTTTATTCAAGGTCAGACTTTTGTACTTGACCCACATCGAAAGAATGTGGATTAAGTGGCCAACCTCTTGATACACTATTTGAAGCATCCACTGATTAACTTTAACCTTTTGGGTTGGAGTAAGTTAAAACAGCAAAGATATTTTGATTTTTGAGTTTTACAATACCATATGAGAAGATAAAATATATGATAAGGGGATGAAAAGAAACATCACCATGGTATTTCCTCAGCGACCTTCTTGTTATTGAAAACTTCAGCAGCCTTGTAACGTTTGTTTGTAGGGATGGGTTCGCCAGCAGGTGTGTAGGCATCACAAATAACCTGGAAATTCTCATCAAAATCAAGTCAAGAAATCTTTCTCTTCCTTTATTTTGTGTAATATCAATATTCCATGACTTACTCACTTTAACTGTCACTAATGCAAAAGTAATCTTAAATAAACCATTTCAAATCATCACAACAATACGCACTGATACAAAACTTACCAAAATATTATTACCACCACGGAAAGGATCCTTAAATATAGCTTGAGGGCTGCAAAAGAAGTCAAATAAAGATCACCATGGGGTCATATCAACATGTAATACTGACAAATTAGATCTTCTCAGGAGCTCACTATAGAATAACTTCACTATCTTCTCCAGGTGCTTGTCCAGTACTTGATCCATCATAGTTCCACTTGGGAAGCTCAGATGGATGTTCAACAGGCTTTGAGAGTGTCTGAAATTTCAAATAACTTCATGAATTTAAAAATAGTAAGAGGAAAACTACTGTAGATTTCTCAAACATTTCATATAATCATACCCTTGACTTGCTTCTCACGTCAATGCCAGTCCCCCCAATCCTGTTTCAGAAAAGGAATTTTATCAATGTTATCACCATAATCAAATAAAAAAGAATGTGTTTCTCAACAAAAATGGCAACCGATCTAACTAAAAGGCTTATTATCAGTTTGAGTTGTAACATGTGAAATTTCACAGAACAAAATTGGTTACAAATGAGTAAGATTTTACCAAATGTATTCAGCAATGATCCTTTCGGTGCGAGTGACGTCCAGATTCAGCAGCTGTTCTACCCTGTTAACAGTGCTGTCATCAGACTTCAAGGCAAGCACTCTAAATTTAGCAGATGATCAAACTGTAGCTTTCTTATTCTGTTTCAACAACAGAGGACTCCTCATCTTTGGTATCAAGGATCTTGCAATAGATGAGCTTTTTGTACCATTCATTCGCAGTTGAATAGATGGTGCCAAGATCTGTGCCATTTTCAACTGCTTGCTGAAAAGAAAAACTTGAGGACATAAACTCGAGGAAATAACAAAATTATTCATGTTACAGAAATAACAGTATAATAAGCAAACCCTTATCTAGAGACAATTCTTGTTCTTAACGAACTGCATGAATTAAGTAATGATTTCATTAATTCGATTGTTGTCAACCTTGGAATATACGTCTAATATGGATTAGGTTATAGTCTGAACAGTGAACTACCAACCTTTTGTATGGGTTGAAGAGAATAATCCATAGATCAATGTTTTATTAAACACCATAAAAAGTCTATTCTGCTCCTCAATTCCAATGTATAATACAAATATTCTTATGCCTGGGATCATATAAAAATTGAGATTTTTTTTTACAAGAATCAGATGCCAAATCGAGATAGAGGAAATTATTTAAATCTTACAGTTGAAACTTACTTTTCATCAAATAAACTTGAACATTGACTTCAATTCTCCCTACAAGACCATCAATGGATCGGATCTTTTTCTCAAAATAAAAACTTTTGAATTGTATAATCTAACAGATCTCCTCACATGCAAGCCCACTGTGGCTTTGCATGTGGCACAAGCACATATAGCAATCTGGATCCAAACATTTGACGCTCAAATCTGATACAAATAAATAAATAGAGAACCCATGTCTCTATCAGCAGTTTCAAGAGACCATTGTGAATCACTAGACAAAGCAGTGGCTCTATACACTCAAATGATCTACAAGGCACAAAACTAACACCATCACCAACATGTGAATGTCAGAACCCACATTGGAACTAGCCTACTGGCTTGCTAAAAGCTCAAAACTAGATGCATCCAATCCAAATAAGGCCAATTGCAAAAGGGACCAAAGCAATTACAATAAACCCACAAAGAGGGTTGATGTTCAAAGTGTCAAACTCACCCGAGACTTGCCTGAAAATGACTTGGAAGAAAAAACCAGAATGTGGGTTTTGCCGGAAATCTGCAATAAACAAAAGTGTGGGGAGAGAGAGAGAGCAAGTGGCCATTTATGGTGGAAGGTTCAATAAATAGAGATGATAGGGAAGGGTGAAAGGTCTGTTGGCTTTTCCTTGGCAGATAGGGGTGCGTGCTCTGTGTGTGTGCCCCTTTACTGACACCAAGAGAAAAGCGGACATATGATAAATGATAAATTAATTACAAACGTACATTATTTATTTATGTATTTTGTCATGACATGACAGTATAAATAATAAATTGATAAGATGTATAGCTTATTATAGAATTGTAGAAAAGGACATTATTATTTCAAAAATCAAACATTGAAATGTTAGAGACAAACATTCAAGCGTTAGAGTATAGCATTCCCTCGTTTTGATTGAGGTCCAAAGGGAGAAGTTGGAAGGCATAAAATAATACTGAAACGAGTTTATCTTTCTTCTTTCAGTCTGATTGAAATAAATTTATTTGTAGTTTAGTATGCTAAAAGATGAAGCTAATACAACAAAAAAATAACAAAAAGTGATGCCAAATGGTTTCAGCCGGTTGAAACATGCGATAGTAACTAACTTTATCGTCGCATGTTTTCGTCAACGGCTTTCAGCCACCTTTCCGTCGGCGTTTTCAACATATCATTCGGTGTTTTCTTTTCGCTGGTGCTTTCAGCTGCTGCTAATTGCAAATGCTCTTAAATGAGTAAGATTTCTAAGAGTATCTGTTGTTCTTAGGCTCAAAGGGAGAGGCATAAGGAATAAAATAATAATATTATCTTCTTTCAGTCTGGTTAATAGACTTTTATTTGCAGTCCAAGAGACTGAAAGGGAGAGGTTGAAAGAAAAAAACATGATGTTTTGTTTTATTTCTCTCATATTCGCTTATCAGCAGACTGAAAGCGTCGATGGTTAGAGCAACTACAGTCATCGGCGGAAAGGAGGAAGGGAAAGGCGCTGACGGAAAGAAAATGATGGCGAAAACGTCGTGCAGCGGTGGAAAATCTGCCTGAAATGCGTTGACGAAAACAAGCTGCGATAAGTTAAGCATCATGGGCTTCAGTCGACAAAAAGGACTATTGGCAGAGGCAGTCAGCACTGACCGCATGGGAAGCAACACCGACCGTCGGCGACCAATGCGGTGCCGACACGTGGCAGTGCCGGTTAGACCCAAAAAAATTCCCCTATTTAAACACCACAACTTTCCTTGAATTTCACACAACTTCAAACAATCTCTCGTTCTACTACTCTCAAATTCTTGTTTATTCGGCATTACGGATTTCAATCCTTTCGAGTTTGATGTCCAAGAGTTCATCCCGCCAACCCGAGAAAGTATGTTCGGTGATAACGTTGTGAAAATGTTTTCGGGTCTCGATGCTACCCAAAGTTCGCAACGAACTCGAAACTAGTCGAGCCAGATGAAAGAGAAAAGGACGTGCACGAAGTGGAGCATCGAGGATGATAAATGTCCTGTAAGATCTTGGGTGGTAAATTCCTACGACTCAATATCTAGTAATTGTAAGAGGAAAGACGAGTACTGGGAGGACATCGGGAAGGAGGTTGCTGCCATGCGGGGACCAAACGATTTGATTCGGACCGGTAAGAATTAGAAGGACCACTGGCAGAACATCAATCTATGAGTGATGAAGTTCCAAGAGCACTACGAATGCACCATGAATAATATTATGCACTTGGTAGAGGCACTATACAAGGATGAAGAAGGGCACGATTTCATTTGAAAGCATTGATGGGTACTTGTGAAAGATCGACCCAAATAGATGGCTTGACACTTTAGAGTACCTCAAGCAGCGAAGCCTAAAATCGTCCAACCAACGGTGCCTGAACAAGTTTCAAGCGAATCAAGCAAGAGAATGCGGGAGGACACACCTG
>JAYMTN010001466.1:0-12806 GCA_036897425.1 Erodium trifolium
ACGCTTTGTGGGTGCACTGAAGTTTTGTCCACGACTTTTTTAGTTTAAACGTAACAGGGATGTTCAGAATAATGGTCTGGGCAGTGCTTCCCGGATTCAATAGATTTGTGTACAACACATAATGCACCCACAAAGCGTGGACAAAACTTCAGTGCACCCATAAAGCGTGGACAAAAGTTTTTGCATGCTTCCGTTTGTGGACAGAACTTTATTGTAGTTTTTGAAAATTAACCCATTAAACTATTCGTAAACATTATTAACTAAATAACAAAACATTAAAAAATTAACATGTTGTAGAGTTCAACTGGACTGCTCAACATGTTTTAATTTTTTATTTTTCTAAACTGTATTAATCCGTATTAATAGAAGGAGAAAATAACTATGTTTAAAGCAGATATTTTTAATTTTTTTATAATTATCGATGGAACACCCTGAAAAAAAAATTGGTTCCGCCCCTGAACTAGAGTATCAGCATCTACACTAGCTTACGAAGAGTCAAAGATGGAACAAGGAAAATATAACTAGAATATCAGCCTACAGATTAACTTACGAAGAATCAAAATTCGAACAATATTACATTTTACTATTTGCAATAAAAGAGGAGATTTCACAAACATCATCAGCCTTTGAACCAAGTCAAGCATGGAAGTGTAGGGTAAAAGGTAAAAGATCACCTAGAACATGTCCAGTATCGGTTATAATCCTTAGTCTAAGTGTACAAACCGAGTAAATTATATCGTCACGTCAACATTCACAGGTTCTTTCTATCATCACGACAATGATTTTATTCAAAGGCTCAATTATAGATGAGAGGCTAAAACTAAATTGTGGCCTAGGTCCATGGTGGTAGTTCTTTATCCCTCCTAAGCAAACAAAAATGATGGCAAAGTTCATTTTAATAACTCTAAAACTGAGTAGATTAACAAATTTAGTCATGTGCATCCCATTTACTGATTGTATCCATGATTCTAACCTGAAAGCTGGACATTTAAGAGGCTGCAAAGCATGGAATGCATTAGCAAAGGCTGCCAAAATCTGTTGCATATAAACGATAGCTTGTCAGTAAACGTAGATGGCAAAGATGGCAAACCAAAGCAAACAAGCCATACCTGAAGGTTAGCTCCATCAGTAACAGGGTCCAGGGAACCAAGGTCAACCAACAAGTTAATGAACAATCGAAAATATGGTCTAGGATTGAAAGATTCTTTTTTATCCTCGATATCCTTTTGAATAGATCTCACAGTTATGGCAAGAATCTGGCACGAGACACATACCATTTAGGCACTTGTTCTACTTTAATGAAAAAATAAAATAAATGTGAACAGCGACTCACTTTAGACAAGAGGTAGAGTTTACTTGATCCTTGCTCCACAGGGAAATACTAATAAATAATAATAAGTTATAACAATAATCAGAATGACTAAAGAAAAAACCACGTAATAGGCAGATAGTTGATTAATACTCACTCTGAGAATAGAAAAAACCAGTTTTGCATAGACGTCAATGGCAAGGAATAACAAACTCTGCACTTGCTGAGGTGAGCCTGAATTAGCCACCTCGGAAGATAGGCAATGTGCAACAGAAAGTTCCTTCATCAAAGAAAAAAACATTGTTAGAAAACAAGTCATACTAGAACACTGGGTTTAAACAACAAAGAAAAAAAAAGTACTGTGAAGAGTCGGAAGACGCGATCTGTTGTATCATCGCCTCTCAGCAACCCATTTTGATGCAATTGTAAGATGTAATGATTGCAAGCAGCATCTTTAGGACCGGGAAGCTCACATACTCTATACCATTCTGCAAACAGCAAGGAAACCTACAAAGCCACATACAATATGCACATCACAACATTGACAACAACCAAGCTGTTTCACGAACTTTTGAGCCTGCTACATCTACTAATGTTCTCCACTAACACTATATTCTTTAAAAACAAGTATCAAACAAAACACATATTCAACAACCATAATGATGATAATTATTACTATTATTTCATGCCCCACAATCCTCAGAAAAATTAATGCTAGAGAGGTAAATCCGGACTTAATAGTTAAAGATCCATTTTATACTTATACTCTAACATGCTTGGGAAGTCAACCATGTAAATTCACATTCTGGCTGACAAATGGCAGAAGTTTCAATCTTTCAGGCTCTTGTAAGTGTAAAAAAACAGTTCTCCTTCAACATGAGATCACAGACACAGCAGTTCGGAAGCATATCTAGAAAAATCAAATATCAAGAAATGAAGGATCAAAATACCTGCTCCTGGAAACCAGGAAGGTCTGCTTCCACAGCCTCTCCAGTATTGTAGCCTTCTCTGCGCACTATAGAGTGACCAATAACCTGTTTTGCAGATGTATAAATTCAAGAATCAGAAAAAACCAACACATGGTTGAATACAAGTTTTCATTTTACTCTGTTTCTTTTGATTGTCTTGCCTTATCCTCTTTTTCAACAGAAATACCGGGTAGAGCACCCGCATTTCCAACAGGATTTCCTATCATCTCGATCAGCTCTTGTATTGACTCAGGAGATCCATGCCTTGCAGCAAGCTGCAGTCAAGAAATCAGTAAGAATCTGTAAGAGCACACTAACCCTAATAACAAACTCTACTTCCAAGGATGAATTGACACAAACCTTCGCCAATCCATCGACAAGATTGGGGAGTTCTGAGATGGCACGGGACTCTTCAGTGACCAAGGTTTGGAGAAGAGAAATGGAGAACTCGGTTGCCCCTTCTGCACATTTTGATGCAATTGCAAACAATCAGCCGTGCCAACAAAATTAATATTTTTTAATTCAAAGGGATACACAACATACTATTTCTTCCTCCATCAATAAGTTCAGCCATATGAACATTGTACTCTGCAAGATTCAGCAGTTCCCTGCGTATAAGGCCGACAGTAATATCTTTATTGAACTTCTGCTCCTCATCTGAATAAATAACCTGCAAAAAATTTAAAGACAAATTATCTTACTTGAAAATTAAGCAAAATTAGGTCAGGGAGGTTTAGTTCTACTGCCAACAGTTTGAACTAATATCAGACAGGGAATAAAAACACAATGGAGGATCTTAACAATTTCTAATATAACAGATTATCGTAGAAATAAACATGAAATACAAATACTGACCAAAGGTCAACACCCTGAGAGACATGTTCCTATTCCTTCACATTCAGTAGCCCATGGAAGACAATACAGAACATCATCAAATGAAACTTAGAGGTTCAATTGTGGCTAGCTCTACATGTGAAGTCATATATAATTAATTTTAAGTATATAGTCTATTATTAAAGCTATTGGATCCTTTTGGTTTTATTTTATCATGAACTTTTTGGTAAAACCAACTTTTCTTATTCTGGAACTCAAATTTCTTTATTCGATAAAACATGACCACATCTATCTAGGCCATCAATTTTCGGCATTCTCTGAGTTGCAAATTTAGCTTCTTAATAGGCACCATCCATCCCAAAACAACTTGTGGAATTCAGAGTTACCCTTACCAAGATTAACTATGGCTACATACTTGCCATAATATCAAAGCTCCCAGAATCCCTTCTTTTATCATGAGAAGTGAAACCACTAAAATTTATAATCAGAAGTATGACTACAAAAACGTAGACCAACCAAAATATATTTGGGAAGGCAAAACTTAAGATTTGTTGGACGATTTTGAATATTTTGAACTGGCATTACGAAATTATTTTAAATTAATCAGATAAAAAGTGGTTTTCAAATATTTCACAGGTTCCCGATATAATTTCACTATAGTTTAACTTCTCTACACGTACTTAAAAATAAACGGAACCCTAGAGTCTAAGAGATTAGTATAGGAGCCGTATAGGGCTAGATTTGGGCGCCGCCGATCTGGTGAACGTCGACGAATATTCCTCCACCGATCTCGGTATGCATCTCTACGCAGGTACCATTCTACCTATTCTCTCCCGTGGTTGTTGTGCTTTTGGAGTTCTTCTAGTTGTTTGTCTGTTATCGATTGGGTGCACTGTCGATGATGTTCATGGCATGGAATTGTCATAGGTTGGGGGCAAATAAGAATTGCCAACAACGGAAGGATTTGATCGAAAACCATAGGCCGGCCGTGGTCTTCCTCGTTGGAACCTATCGCTCGGACACCCGTACAAGCCTATTGAAGAAGGCATTGGAGCAATCTGGTCAGTGAGTTTGGGATTAGGTGTGGGACGGTAAGATGATGTATTGTCACACGACACCCCAGGTCGGCTTACCCCGGAGAATCAAGACGACGGGTCGACAATACAAGGGCGCCCCACCACGAAAGCTATGGGTTTCAGAATAACTGGCATCGCAGGCTCCATAGTTTTTGTGTTCGTTATTGTGTTTCTTTGTTTTCGTCATCTCTATGATACAAAGTAGATATCTTCTACAGGTCTAAGAGTGTCGGTACACCTATAGGAGTCCCGGACTATAATCCGGAGCCTAGCAATCTATTGTTCGTTACGAGCAGTTATATTGAATAAAAATCCTATGTCTCCCCGTTTTAAAAAAAAAAAAAAAAAAGCTTCTCTATATCATAGAAACATAGTACAATTCTAATCGAACATACCCAACTAGTGAGCTCCTTGGCAATAAGCTTGGAAACGTCACGAACAGAACCAAGCATCCCAAGATAAACGCCAACATGAACACTATTTGATGCATTCTCATATAGACTGTTCAAAACCTGCACAAAAACGGGAACAAGGTCAAGGTACAATGAAGATGATGCCTCCCAAATTGACTATAGGTGTATCCGTGTATGTAAGTATTCAGATAAATGACTGCACCTTTTGAGCCATAGCCAAGGCAGCCTCATCACGGCTAATGCACCGCCGTATGATCTCTGGAATTTCAGCTATTACATCCTGCAGATATACATATACACACCCACCAAGAAACATAGGTCTAAATGAATGGTTTTAAAAAACGTGATATCAAGTGGATAACAATTCACTAAGAACAAATATAGCCGAACAGATACCAGTAGCAAGGTTTTCATTCCTAAGCCAACTACAGTAAAATGCATTATTCAACATGCTCAAACAGTAAAATTTCATGGCAATAAAAAAAAAGTACCTGAAATTCAACTTCCCTGGCATCACTACTTATAAGAGATTCCAGCTGAAACCATATGAAGAGTAACTAAAATTAATGAAGTTTTAAAGTTAATAAAAAAAATTAAGTGAGCAAGAGAAGATACTAATAGCCCTATGGCTAATGGTATCTTGGTGTACTCATAATATAATTTCCAGTTCTTTCTAGTGAGAATTCAAACTAAAAATAATTCAGAAAAATGTAGATGCGATTGCCTATGGGGGCGGGTCATACCAAACACGCTCGAATGCTATGGTCATACCTAACTCATAAAGTATATTATTGGCAATTCATGTACAATTGATTTTCTAAATATGAAGATGACATCATTCTTCGACGAGCTATATAATATGCTTATAAAATATAGACATGCCTCCAGTATCCCCCACATAAACATATATACATCTGCATCCTCATCCACATTTAAGCAGGGAAAATACAGCAGTTGATCCCAAGCGTCAACAGGCTGCTGATTTTTCCAGAATTCAATATCAAGATACTCCAGCCAATATAATGCTGGAGTGTCTTGGATCAAAATTTAGGTCCTCCAACATAATCATTAGGAATATTAATATACTTAAAAGGCAATATTTAGGAGAAAGCTTACAAGCAATAATTACTGCATGTACATACAACAAATCAACCAAATAACAACATATGAGACCAAAAAAAAAAAAGAGAAGTCCAGCTAGCACTTTTCATCGGCACCTACAGAACAATCAAAATGAAAACAGACAAAGAGACAAGAGAAAAGTTATATGCACCTTCTGCACAATAGATAGATACTTATCCAATGCATCCTTCGTGCTAAGTGAAGTCTCGAAGATGCTACTTCCAGGGTGGGCCGTTGCAATAGGTAAAGGTAATGGCTGTACAGAGGCACCAAATTCCTTAGAACAAACCAGGAAACACAAATCAACGACAATGGCAAGATCGAAACTATGATAAAGAAAAGGTTCTTATTTTACCAAATTCAAGGATTCAGGACTTGAAACTATTGGTGGGAATGAAGCAATGGCATGGTCATTTTCAGAGCCATGCTGTGTGACATCGCCGCCCTCTCCAATATAAACCGAGGATGCACTGAAACATAAAAAATGTACATCAGTCTAAGTTACAGAGGAATTAATTATTGTTTTTTTTTTCAAATCAACCTTTTAATTAGATGATATACACACACCTGTCATGCTTGGAAAATATCATGTACGTCATAACTCATAGGAGTTACTTAAGGTTCTCAATAGTATATATTTAGTTTCTTTTAAAATTCAGAAAAAGAGAAATTGTTGAGCGATCACTTTACAAGGTTAGTTGATATGAATTTTGCCATGCATGATGAATATGTAGGACTATAAAATCCCATTTGGAAAATATCATTTCTACCAAAAAAACACATGGACTGACAGGATAACAAACTTTAACACCACTAGACAGAGACTGCAGAAACCAAATGCTAAGAAACTAGTACAGCACATAGCACAACTTTTTTGGACTGACACCACAATATTGCTTTCACGCCAGATAGATTAAAAACAAAGCAGGAGATAAGACACCTTAGAGGTGGAGAAGGTTCCATGGATTTAGGAATAACATCCATGGGCCCAGAGACTGCTTCTAGTCGTGAGTTTCCTATGCCAGATGAGTAAGCTGGATTAAGTTGTGTTGATGCTGAACCAAGCGTACTAGTTAGATTTGCACTACTAGATAAAGCTGGCAAACCAGCAGGCAAAGCATGTGAGCCCTGTACAGACTGGTTTTGCCAAGGTAGCCGAACAAAATCCTGACATAAACGGAAAGGTATGAACAAGAAACATGATATTCCCAGTCTTCTTGGCATCATATCATAGCTCATGAAAAATGTTAGCACACCCTTACCTCGTAAACTCGCTGCTGAGAAAGGGATAAGTGACCTGATTTAGGGCGAAGAGTATCTGATGCAGCATCGATAGAACCTTGGGAATACAAGTTTGCATCCAAATATGCAGAACTAATATCCTCCCTACGCTTTCTTCTAAGAGCAAGTTGTTGAGCTATCTCGCCATCAATGGTTTGGATTGCCTAGATGTCATGGGGAACAAAAACAATATGTGAAATTTATGGTGTTACTAAGCCAAATAAAATAGAGCCACAAAATGGAAACAGAACAAATATGACTCATCTTCTCATCCAAGATGGCAATAATAAAATCGCTAACATAGAGTTCAATGTAAACTCCCAAGATCATGCAAATATTTAATATATTATAAAAGCTATAAAATTATTTTCTTCACTATAGTTAAAGCAATAGTTTATGGTGGAAGCAATATTCACACATCTTACATTTCTACTAGACTATCATATTCTCCAAATATCGGCAAACTTCAAAATACACTCCACTGAGTTCCAACAAGAAATATTTAAATGTCTCAAGTATACATAAGTAAGAATACACATAACTCCATAAACAGATCTGTTTTCTTCTTTGATGAGCATGTTCTGATGAAGATTTACATATACAGTATAAAAGCAAGAGTCCACTAATAAAACCCAATGTAAAATAGTGGAACACCAAAAGCATAAGTTTGATAAAAAGGAATTTCACCAGTTCATAATAAAAGAAAGGCATAAAAAGGAACATCCAACTTCATGCGTTGGCACAAATAAAAAGCATACCTTATCCGTAGCAGCTTGTTCTATGACTGCACAGCCAAGATCAAGATTATCGTTGGTAACAAGTTGTACAGCTTGTTCTAGAAGTTCACTTGAGATACTCAAAACCTGAAGTGAATTCTTCAGTTGACTTGAAATGGAGCTGCGTAAGGGTTCCTAGCAGATAAGAAATTTCATAATTACACTCCCATATAATATTATCAGACATTGTAAAGGATTTATGAGAAGAACTCAGAAGATTTTAACGTAAGCTAAATAGCAAAACATGAAATAAAATGTCTATAGAATTGATTTTAAGAAGAAAAAAAACCTTGCATGTTACATGCGCTAAGCTTCCAGCCAAGCTTGCAACCATCAAGTGTGCTGCATTGTAAATACGAGTCTCATCTGTCTCAACAGCATAATCCTACAGTCGCCATGATAAAGTGAATCATAAAAAAAAAACAGCAACAAAAAATCCAGAAGGTGCGCACACCCAAGGAAGCAGTGTGCAGGGGTTAGCTCAGATTGAAAATCACATGAGAAGATCATAAATATATTAGAGTTGGAAGTATCTTTTGAAGCTAGATTGAGTATGTGGGTTATTTTTATTTTTGTTATCAGAAGAGTGTTCTAGACTTGAATCAATTTGATGTAATTTAAGACTTCTATACATAAATCTTCATATTTATTGATTCACAATTCACCAAAAGATCACTTTCACTCCCCAATTTTGGAGAGCTTGAATATGAAATTGTAAATTAGTTACCATTAAATTAGGCCTACTGTCCAAGTAAACTTGGGAGTTTGGTGCCCATGTCTCTCCTCTTCCTAGTTTGATTTCTATCTCAGTGTGGGTCACTTTCATATACAAAGGGGTCTCCAAATGTACTTAATCATTCAACTAATTGTGAACTATATTACTTCTCTCATAACCAGAACCAGTGTGTTATTGGAAACAAGCTTGTTAGTTGTTACATATAGTATGTAAGTTCCAGCTTGAGAGGGAGTGTTAGAATAGTTACCATTAAATTAGAGAATTACTGGCCAAGTATAATTAGGATCTTGGTGTCCGCATCTTTCCTATATTAGTGTAGGTCACTTCCTTGTATAAAGGGGTCTCTCATTGTACTTAATCATTCAACTCACAGTAAACAAATCTCTTTTATTTTTACATGGTATCAAAGTCTGATTGAATCCATCGACTTGTGGGTTTTTATCATCAAGCTTTGTGCTAGAAGAGTTACCATTGTATTATGGACTTATTTCCGAGAGAACTTAGGAGCTTGGTGCTCATGTCAATACTTTTTCTGGTTCGGTTCCTATTTTAGTGTAGGCCGATTCCCTATTTAAAGGGATCTCTCATTGTACTTAATCAATCAATTAAATGAGACTTACACGTTACACCGAGTCTCTTCTATTTTCCAACAGAAATGGACCACAGTCCAGCACAGGTATTTACATTTGTTCCAGAAATTAAGGAATTGCATAAAAGATTCTAAACTTCTCTGATTGTTTTGTTTTACATTTGTACCCTCTACCATTCTTTTAGCTAGTTTCTCTATGTTTGGTAATCGGTGGCTGAAAACACTTAAATTCTGGAAACCCTAAGACTCATATTATATCCTACAAATTCCAATAAAGCTGTATGGCATAGCAAAATTCGTACAGCCATCCAGAATAATCTGGTACTTGACACATGTAGAGAGTTAACAAACCTTTAAAACTAGCTCCTTTGTGGTTTGAGTGGCTATAGAAACACTGCGCTGAACAATACCCAACACTATCTCTTTGATGGCTCTATCCATTGCAACTGGAACAACTCTGTAATATATATGACTTGTTCAGTTTTAATCATGACAAATTTATACACTTAGCAGGAAAGCATTGTTAAAGCAGCCTTTGAACCTCTGGAAATGCAAGTGCAAGCCTGAAGCAATGAGCTTCTGATTGATTATAACATGGTTTCCTATGTTTGGTATTGGTGTAGAAAGCTGCAAAAAAAAAAAAAAGACGGATTATCAATAAGCATAAATGATTATGCCTTACAAAACTAAAAAAGGAAACTGCAGCTAACCTGGCTAACAGAAAAATGTGGCTGGGATGGAGTGACTGGTAGCATTGCTTGTGCTGTAGGAAGCTGGTCAGACAAACCTATAGCTGCTAGCTTTTCATCATTCATCAGCGCACCAGAATGAATGTGAAGAGGAGCAGCATACTGAATCCACAAATTAATCAACATTTCATGAAACGTACAACAGGATCAAAATCACATCACCAGCCTACAGCTAATAATAAAAAAACTCAAACCTGTGATAACATATGGGTCCGGCCAGAAGAATTAGATGGACTAGCAACCTCAAATGGCAGATCCACTTGATTAAGTGGAGGCACCATTCCTGACTTACTTTCAGGAACCATCTGTTTTTGAGATGCGCCAAGATCCTTGTTCGAGAAATCTGGATTCCCTTCAACTTCTTTTACACGATCCTTGAGAAGAGAGCTTGGTGTTATCTCCTTCATATCCACGCCAAGGTTTTTGAATAACACCTGAAATGTCAAAGCCAAATACAGACCGATGAATAGATAAAACAACAAACTCATGATGAAGCTCCAATGTAGACGGATGCATGCACGCTCGCACGATATAAAATGAAATGTACCTCGATATCAAACTTGAGGTTCATTTTTAAGTTTGGCATTAAATAAATCTCGGCGAGTAATCCAAGAATGCCCATCGTCCAAGGATTAGGGGGTTGATATGCCAAACTGCTCTGACAAGGTTCCAAAATCTGCAATAAACATTGAACGTTAAACTTGCTGAAATGGATTCAAAGTACACCATCAATCTTAAGTACAACCATACCTTTGAAGTAAATGGAATTACAGCGATCATCAATCCTTTCTCATATGCCTGTCAAAAAAGCAAGCCACAAGATGAGGAAAATACCTATTAAAATGCACCGAGGGCACATGTGAAATAGGAAAGAAAAAAAATACCTCTACAATCAAAGATTTGGGATCTATTTCACGAGCCCTTAAAACTTGGTTCCTGCCAATTGTCAACTTCCCAAGCCAGCTGCCCAAATTCTTTAGTAATGACCGCTCTTCTGAGCTTGATTTTATAAGCTCTGATCGTAAGAGAACCTGGGAGAAGGCACAGATTCTAAATACCATTCATACTTGTATACTTTAATTTAGAATCATAAGTGAAGTGGCTATAAGACTCTACCTTACAGTTCTCGTATGAGGCTTGCAAGATTTCCTTGTTCAAAGCCTTAGAATTAACTTTGTCCATGAATTTTAAGTACAAATCATGAAAATTTGGCTCGATGCTGGCTCTGTAAGGTCAAATTCAAATTGTATAAAATATAGATAAAGTTTGTAGTCAGTCTTCCGCACTCCCTTTGAGTGTGTGAGTGCATGATTATACAATAGGGATAAAAACTAAATCTTCCCAACCTTTTCATAACCATGTACTGGGCAAACCAGGGGTAGTACTGCTCCATCAAAATTTCAGCAAATTCTTTTGCCTTGACTTCTACGTTTGCAACTGAAATATTATTGATAATAAATGATATCTTATCCTGAACAGCTAATGCTGGAGCCTGCAAACAGAAAGCCCACACAAAATCAAAAAAAAGAAAGACCAGAACAAAAACCATGGTAAAAATGGGGATGACATAATGTGCAAGAAAATAACCAACAAGTACTGATACGTAAGATGAACGTTGCCATGGTTATCACTGGTTTGCCCAGCTCAGTCCTATAAAGAACAAATATTCCAGCAGATTCGGCTAGAGTAACAAGATAGAAGCTAAGGACCCAGACATTAATATAATGATATAAAATTGTCTTCATAATGATATCATATACATCTATTTAGAATATGGTTTAGCTATCTGGTAAGTGAACAAAACCAGGAAAAAATAGAACTCCCCACTGAAGCAAGAAATTGTTTTGTCCCTTCTTTCTTCAACGTATTAGAGCAGAGAGGAACCGCACGGCCATGTTCTAATATTCAGATGTCATGCATGGGTGTAACTCATTATTAACACAAATACATATGTAGCAAAGCTAAAATGTTGGAACACAACTAGAAAACAATGCATTATTATACAAATGAGTACCCCATGTTGAAGGCCTTAAGCACATAACTGCCCCATATTTCACTTCTTGATATCTAACTACCCCATTTTTGTACAAAAGTAAAATTGTTAGATTTAATGGAAACTTGTACTCTCTCATTAAATGACAGACATGACCCAATAATAGCTACGATACCCATGCCAAATCTTGATTGGAATCTCCAACAGAAATGCAAAGGTAATATATGTGCGTGGGCAGCACTACTATATGGTCAGTTGAAAGCCCCAACGGAAATCAATCTAATATAATTTCATAAGAACCACGTCGTATAAAATACAAAACCTTCACATTGGAAAATTCACGACAGCATGTAACCCACCACTCAAATCAAACTCTTTGAAGGAAGATAAAATGAAAGGAATACCTCAATAGGAGTTTCTCTTCTCTCTGCAGCAGCCACTAGCGTTTCAATGTTCAAGGCAGAGCCAAATCCTGTTATATTTTACAATAAACATTCAATGTACAATAAAAGTAAAATTGCAAGAAATTGGAAGATATTATAAATTTTGAAGGCTGAATCCAGGAATTCCTTAATAACACTACATGGCAAGATAGGACATATAAAGGCTCGATCACTACTGTTGCCATGTGTAAAGTATATACATATAATATTTGTAAGTACTAGAAAATTACTAGCTGAAGTAGCTCCCCTGGAAGGATGAGAGAATCCAAGGGATGGAGACAGTGATGCTGGAGCACTATTTGCATTTTGCAACTGCAGTTCAGCAATGCAATGGTGATTAGAGAGGAAATCACAAATAACTGGATTCTTGTCAGAGGTACATCACTGAATAAACGACATCACATGCAATTAACAAGGAATAGCAAATGTACCTTGCTAGTACTTGAGGGGTTGCCAGAGGGAACGACAGAAACTTGGCCAGCTATAGATGACACAGGTTTAAAGTCATTGGCAGTTG
>JAYMTN010001467.1:0-12806 GCA_036897425.1 Erodium trifolium
AAGTGGCGCTAAACCAATAGTTAGGGTACTGAGGTGAAAATAACCCATTAATTTATGATTGCTGAAAGCTATAGTAGGCACCAACCGGCAAACGTCACTGCTTAGAGAATAAATGTGTATGGCCATCTGGGTGCAAATCATGTGTTGTCGTCAATATTAACTTAATCGTTGCTCTTGCCCAATTATATATATGTGGTCCTCTATATTTTTCTGTTCCCGATCAATTAATTAACCATACAATCATTGCCTCAATTAACTGTAAAGTGATGAGGATACAAATATATTCATATTCAGATTTTGAGTCCACACAAATTAATCAATTATATAACTGGGGAGATCCCCCGTATATGGCAGACCAGAAATAAACTACCAACTGCCAAAACCCACCTAATTACTAAGTGTAATTGAACCTACAATTTATAAAGCCTACAATTTTGTTTAATGAAACCTACACCATCATATAGAGATAGAATCATTTAAAAAATACATATCATGATAAAATCTAACTTATACACCATGAATTCTCTGATTTTTTTTAACGAAATACAATGTGTTATAGATTTGATAACAATATATTTCGAAGTGGAGCAAGTAAAACATACTGAAATATTATTTTTACTAAACGAATAATGTACTTCCAAATTAACTTGTAAGAGACTTATAATCTTGAACGATAAGAAATTGAGAAGAATACGTGCTCTCCGTATTTATCATTTCTGTTATAATCCTATTATCGTTTTGTATTCTTATTTGCCTCCATTCCTTTTCCTGAATCTTAAAGGTAATAGTAATAAGAAATACACGAATAATGTACTTCCAAATTAACTTGTAAGAGACTTATAATCTTGAACGATAAGAAATTGAGAAGACTACGTGCTCTTATCATTTTCGTTATAATCCTATTATCGTTTTGTATTATTATTTGCCTCCATTCCTTTTCCTGAATCTTAAAGATAATAGTAATAAGAAATACACCATATTCTGATAAAATTCAAGCATCATTTAAAAAAACCTAGAAACACCACGTATAAAACAGAAACATAGATGATTTATTATCATGGAATATGTATCAAATACAAACCACCACTTATTGTGAAAACTACGGACAGATCTGAGCCACAGGATGTGCACGCGCTGACGTTATCAGAACGCACAAGATGCTAACACGTATGCGCTTCGCTGTTGATTCGCGCACCAAGTACTGTACCTTACCTAACATGGTGTTGATACCTACATACAGAGTTCTGATACCCACATGCAGAGTGCTGATACTATGCAAAGTGATGGTAGCTTACCTAACACGATACTGATACCTTACCTTACACGGTACTGGTACAATACAGAATGCTGATACTATACGGAGTACTGGTACCATGTGTGCTGTGTGCGTGGTAAAGACCACGTGTCAGCATCGCGCGCGCTCTGTGACGTCTCTTTAGACGCATCTTGTGGTTTAGATTGGTTTGTAGTTTGCACGATAAAATGATTTGTACTAAATGCCATGTAATATTATAAATTGTATCCTTTCTAACTTACATTATATTGTTTTTGCTCTATCTCTCTTATTTCACTATGTGATGTTATAAATTTCATAAATATGTGATTTATATTCAAACAAGACCCCTCACATTTTTATTGTACAATACGATATATTTCATTGTCTATGTAGTATATAGTATATAGTAATATAGTATGTATCATATGATTTATACCTAATCAATCTCTCTAGCTATATGTTAGACCAGTCAATATAATAGAGCAGACAAAGATGCTTTTTAGGGTATTAGCTATGCTCCTTGTGTAGGGACATGTAAAGCTGGAGATTGTGTTTAGGTGCATGCCGCATGCCACATGGCACATGGATTGCATACAACTACAAGACTTTGAATGACTGAAATATATTATTAGTTGATGGTCTCATCGATCATAATTATGTATGGCATCTTTGGGTGTATATACATGAGATCCAGAAGATTAATTTATTTAATAAAATTTGGACAAGCTATATACATATAGATAGTGACTCTCCACTACTTCTACTAGTTATGAATCAATGTATCTCAATTTAATTAAATGTTCTTTTTAAATTTATCACATTACATCCTTTCAATTTGGCCTTAAATCCCTACATCACAAATCTATAAGAAAACTAAGAGCAAGTCTATGTTTTACATAGATTTTGAGACCCTCCTCCAATATAATCTCTTTCTTCTTTAAATGTAAATCGTGTCAACCATTATCTTTGTTTGTTTATTTTCTTCATTTTAGTGTTCGCACACTGCATATCAGTATCATATAATCATCACATTCATTGTAAGTATTTCGTCTCCTACTTAACATACAACTTTTGAACTCTCATTTGTTTTTATTAGAATATTAATATAATTGGACCTTCAACTATCACCTTGAGCTTAGCTTGAGCTTTTAGTTGAGTTGGTCCTCTAATATGGTATCAGAGCCTTGGTACCTCACAGACAAGGGTTCAAACCCCACTCTGTACAAAAAAATTCTAATTTCTTCTCAATTTACAAACTGTCCAAAATGGGTCAGCCCTTATATCTCTCTTTCTCGATGGGCATATCTCCTCTTCTATATAATTCACCTCCAAACCCGTAAGCGGGCTTGTCCGCGAGGGCGTGTGTTAGAATATTAATATAATTGGGCCTTCAACTATCAGCTTGAACTTAGCTTGATCTTTTAGTTGAGTTGGTCCTCTAATAGTTTTTTTAGCAAAATATTTTTTTATTTAAATCAACGATCAACACTTAAAAAGAGAATCATGGCATGATTATGGGTCGTTTTTGGATAATTCATCATACTGATCCTATAAACTGTAATCGATACATTGGTTTTGATGATTAGGGCTAAATGCCAAGAAACATAAATCTAAGAAACAAGAGAACCAATCATAGCTCGACCTGAGCTAAGTACGAGTGTCTAACTGATGTTTGGTCTTCTGACGAGGATCGTGAAATAGCTGGATAAAGTACGCGAATTGATCAGGGATCACAGTAATTGGTGGATGAGGACAATCAGCTGCAACGTTAACCAATCATGATAGGAGTGGGACGATTATCTTCCTTGATGTCCTGCTTCCTTGCTAGTGCCTCATTGGACCCGACGATACTGCATAACAGATCTCGCCTGATTGTTTGGGCCAACAAAGGCTTCTCCAGCTATGTCGGTGACCGTGCACTCGCTCCTAGCATGGGAAGCTAGCACGGGGAAGGGGAGAACCACAACAGAGGTAAACGCAGATCATCGCCGGATACGCGCCATCCTTCAGATACATTTTCTTGAGGTGTGGAGGCGCGGTAGAGAAAAACAACAACACTGTAAGGAGTAGGGGTGTATATGGGTTGATATCCGCCTTCGGGAATGGATTTTCATCCGTCCGTGCGGACGCGGGTTTTGATTTTTGTGATCCACGACCCGCTCATGACAAATGAATATTTGGCGTATTTCATTGGTTAAAATCCGCGTGATCCACAAACTATAATCAAAATGTAAGATGAAAATTATTTTTAGAATAAACTGATACCATTTTTTTATTCAAGCAATTTTCTGACACCTATTTACATTATAAAAATACTACATATTATTTTATTACAAAAATATTGATTTCGCACATGTAGTTAGGTCGATTGATGATGACTTTTGTAGTATGATTGGTTAAACTCTATATATGAAATTGAGCTTAGTATCATGTGCGATCGGGTGGATCATCCACTGATCTACCTACCCTAATCTACAATCCGTCCATATTATTGCGGATCAATAAACTTTGATCCACTATTCATCCACTTATACGCGGATGGAGCGGATTACCAAATATTTTTGCACACCCCTAATAAGGAGTATGGAACTCACAAACATCGTCTTGAACTCTTGATGATGAAGTTCTTATACAGGGGCATAGCTTTATGCGGCAAACATATCTATGCTAAGTGTTTATGATTATTCGAAACATTAATTTTAACAGACGAGGAGTTTAAGTTAAATTTAAGATCATGTCATACAAATATAAAATGATATATTCACGATATAAATATATTTTGTATACAATAAGAATATACGTATACTGAGTAATTGTGTACGATTTCAGTCCCAGACATCGGAGGTCAGTCGCTAGTAGCTCATGCTCGTTATTGTTTGTATTTAATCGTCTTTTTGTTTGTCCCCTCTGCTGTAATCTCGGGTCTGTGTGGTTGCTGACTTTGGTAGTGTGTCCGGTCGGATCTCTCTCGTTGGATCTTTTTGGGGAGTCGATAAGAAAGACCGACTTGTTAGTTGTTGGTTATTTAGGCGTTGCGTCGTCCTTTTCACTGATCGTTCTTCATATTTTCGAGAACGATCAACAGATACAAAAATTGTGTTGTTTGATATGTATTGGATTGTAAGATTTTTTTAAGTTATTAACGAATCTTTCTTTCAGAAAATACAAATATTGCCAACATTGCACGTTACTATTGAAGATCCTCAAATGAATACATGAGCCGATGATAAAACCCATGTCGTAATTGAAATGTGACGTGGACAGAATATGGCAGGTGGCAAGTACCAACTAGGGCTCTGCCGAAAAGAGGTGTTGATAAAAATGTCAGTGAGTAGGCGTAGATAATCTTATGTTGGCTGGCAATCACCATTCCAACTCCAAGTGTGTGTGACCAGTGACCAGTGACCAGTGACCAGTGACCACTAATACTAGCTATAGTATATAGTATATGTCACCGGTCAAAATCAAATTATGAATATATAGCTAGCTACTAGCTTCTCTTATTATATCCACTTGCATTGACACAGACACAGAGACATGTATCAATCAATTCATCCACCCAATTAAACACCTTCATCATCATTCAAGCCTTCCATCATCAATCTCTTTCCATCTCTTCCACAACATAACACAAGTTATATACTATAGTACAACTGTATATGTATATATAAACATACACATAAATTAAAGTTGCTCTAGTGACCATCACCCAGTTGCATGGCAAGCTCCCATGTAGAAGTTCCGATTGTGGAGAATGGTCAGGAACTAGTTCACGAATGATGTAGAAGGATCTGAAGTGGTGATCCAGTTACCTAATGGGTCATCTTTTTTGGGCCCATGTGATTCTGAAGCGTTGGTCTTTTGGGGCAATGAGACACAATAAAAGGATCCAAGTACCGTGAGCCCGCGGAGTGATCGGTTAGCTCAAGTCATATCAGTTTCAGGTCAAGAGACTTTGGTTGTAGGGACATCAGTTCCTGGTTCTGAGAGGCTGTGGGCCTGATGGAAATAGTGGTGCCTCTTACGGGCAGTGGCGGAGCTAGTTTTTTCAGTGAGGGGGCACCGAAATTTTCAAGTGACAATATGTGACTGTAAAAAACTTTGAGGGGGGCACAACTACGAATTTTGAAGGAAGTAAGGGGTATTTTTGAAGAAAAAAAACAAAAAAATTTCAAAAAAAAAATTGAGGGGGGGGGTGGGGGTTCGTGGTGCCGCCGCACTCCGTATCTGACCCCCGTGCACCTTGTGGCTCTGCCACTGCTTACAGGTTCAAGTGTTATTAGTCTCATTCTTATAGCGACAGAGGATATCGTGACGAATGAGGTCATGAGGATGCAGTGGCTTCGACGTTGGACTTTGACCATGCCTTCTCTGTTTTGTCGCTTGAAACCGTTAAGAAAGTAAAAAATAACGGGAAGAAGAAACCTCTGCAACCATATGTCATTCATACTCAATCTCAAACGCTGAGGGATAATGAAATTCTTGCACCTCAGCGTGGGAACGCGATTTGGAGGTAGTTTGTTACTACATGTTCCAAGGTTCTACAACAGTAGGGGATGAGGATTCAGTGAAGACTGAACGAAGATCTCTTTATTTATGTTTTCTGGTTGAGTTGTCTGTATTTCAATTGTTTTGTTTTGTGGTCGGTTTTGTTGCCGTATAAAAAGGCGTTTTTGAGGGTTTTGAGGATAGCCTTTTTCGGCAGTCCTTTCCCCTTTTCTCCACATTGGGGTAAAAGATTTTTAATAAAACCAACATCTATTATAAATAAATTCATGGGCTTAGGAGTTTGATTCCTTCCTAATTCGTGCGGCGTGACGTCTACACAAGTCTTTGATGAATGCATCGACTTAGAAGTACTCGACTAATCTGAGGATTCCGTAGAACTAGAATGCTTTATTAATATACAATTAAGAATTGAATACACATACAAGAGAGCTAGTAATCCTGTAAATAGGGTTTTAGGACCGGGCAAACTTGTTTAGAGATCAAGGCAAGAGGTTGATCAACCTAGGGAACTTTCCCAAAACTGGATTTTCCCTTATGGCTTAGGGAGCAAGGCGCGTGCTTCAAGAAGGATCGCTAGCTAGGCGCTCGAGCCTGTTCGGCTGGGAGGAGCGTTGTGTTGGTCCGCTCGCTCTCGGACTCGCTCATTGCCCTGGGATGGGGCCGAGAACCTCTCAAGGGCCTCAGCCCGTGTTGGTTCATGTTGCTGCCGATAAGACTTCTGGCCTTCAAGGTTACAGATGCAGGACGACTGATGGGGCCAATCTTCACTCTCAGCCACATGCGATGTTGGGACCCTCGCCTTGGTTAGAAATCGGAGGAAGCACCTTTCGGCATTGTAAGGTATGGAAGCAGACAACAAGTGCATGACATCATAGTGAATTTTTTCTTAATTTCTCGAGGTGTCATAGTAAAGTTAGAAACAAAGAAAACTGTAAAATAAAACTACACAATTGAGTGACCCTAATGAGGCTTGGAACCCAATTCATATTGTGAAGACTTATAATCATTTCAATCTTTCTAAATTCTTTATCAACGGAGCCTCTATAGCGAACCCTCAAACACTAAAAAATGATGAAGAGAACCTAGAATAGACCTATCCGTCCCAACACTAACTCAGCCCTTTCCGCTCTTCTCCTCGCCGGCAGCGTCACTGGCTCCGACCATAGACGTCGCCAGTTGGGACGATACCCCTCCTTCTTCTTCTCCCTCACTTCCGCTCGCTTGCCTTATTTTTGTTTCCCATGTTTCGCTACTTTCCTCCCTCTGCTCGACTTCTCAGCGGCCTGTGAGTTCTAGTCGGTTGGTCATTCCTGCAGGTCCGAGATGGGTTGTTGCTTCGGCAGGACATCGATCAGTGTGCCCCTATGGAGTCCTCTGCTCTGGAGGTTTTTTCGTGTCGCATTCACTGCTCAGGTTGAAGTCCTCGACTCTTGAGGTTCAGTGCTGGTTGGACGGTGGTTGTCCGTGTCGCTCGGAGTCGAGTAATGCCTCCTTTGTCGGTCAACTAAGTAGCCGGCTCCCCCTGGTTCTAGATCTATAATTTTTTCCAAATATTCTCTCCGGCGCTCTAAGCCGTGTTTGTCTCCAGCTTTCACTTGGTGTCGGCGGTCGGAGCTCGTGCCGGACTTCTCTGCCATATTCCCTGGGTGCCAGAGTTTCAGGTAAATCTTTGTTGCTCTTCCTATTTGGTGTTGTTGTGGTGAAGATTTTGTGATGAAGCTATTTTGGTGATCCGAGAGTGTGGGAGTTGGTGTGGTGGAACGTGAGCGTGGCCTGGTGGGCATTTGTTGTTGAATGCCTCCTTTTTGGCTGGCCGGAGTTGGGTTCTACCGTGTTATCGCGAACTCCGGCCTCGGTGGTTGGAGCCTTGTTATTCGCTGCTTTTTGTGGTGGTTGTGGTCAAAGTAGTCGCAAGGAGTTCGGTCCGGTTATGGGTATTAGCCTCCGAATTTCCCGTCTTTGTTATGCATTTGCTTTTTCTGGTGATATTGGTGGAGCCTCTCTCGAGTATTCAGAGGTGACTTCTATCGGTTCCGGATGTGGGACGCGCTTCTTCATGATCGTTGTGTACCTTATCTAGTCGCTACTGGTGGCTCGTTTGCTCGCATGACATTTCGCTTCAGATCTGGTCGTGGGACGCATTTCTTCATCGATCATGTTGTTGATCGTCATGGATCTGATTGTTTGATGTGTTGTTGGTAGTGGTTTCACTTTTCACCTGCTTCAGTTAGTGTCTCCTCTTTGTCCCTTTATCGTTATCTAATTGGTGTTCAGTTGCTTCCTTTCCATTCGTGGTTCGATTTATGGTCTTGGCCGCCGACTAGTGGTTTGGCCATTGGTCCTCTTAGTTGTTCCTTCAGTTTATCGATTTTGGTTAATCTAAGTTCGGATGGGTTTTACCCTCTGGTCTGTCTCTATCATTTGCGGTGTTGGCCGCCGACATGTTATTTTCCGTCTTCCAGCCTTTGTGACAATTGAAGGACCTGATGAGACAGAGTGTTCTACTTTCTTAGGCAGTCGTTGAGTTTATGCCTTTACCGTTTGTGCTTAATGGTTGAAAATTTTGGGTTACAGGCCATATTTTTCTACTGCGTTTCATGGTTGCAAAATCCGAGTATTAGATCTTCTTCATTCTTACTTATTTTGAGCTTTAACCTATACTTGAGGAGTATGAGTCAAGTATTATTAAATTGGTTTTGTAATTGAATCAGGTTCTAACAACTTTCGTAGTAGGAACACCCAAACTTCACCTACTGTTCTCTTGATCACAAGCTTCATATGGCTACTCTTTTCGGGACACAGGACACGGATGTGCAAAATCGACGAGCTTCTCTCTTATTTGTCCAATCATCGTTTAGTTCAATCGGTGATGAATTCAATTCATATTTCTCTTTCAATTAGTCGAACTAATCGTTGACTATGAGCGATTGTGTTTGTGGGAGGCTTGATGAGTAGAGGAGTAATCCCCGACAATTCCCAAGTGAATGTTCTCGGGAATACATTTTATTTATTACAAGAACATATTATACATAAGTAAAATAAAAGAGGTCAAGTTTGAATGTGGACATTCCATGTTCGCTAATCTCAGTAAAACATCGATATAGATATCTCGGTTTTGAATGAAACTCTGACCCAAGATGATATGGTGATAGTGGAAGCTCTAGAATGACCACCCACAACTCCACCTGTAATGTACTAGGGCGCCTATCTGAGAGATGGCATGTAAGAGAGATCGAATAGATTATGAGAGGAATATGTTAGCATGTAGGAAACTCGGTGGAAAAGTGTGATTGACAGGAGGAAGCCGTGGTAAGGGAGGGATGCTTGTCCTTCCCGGTGTCCCATCTCCCTTTAGATCTCTCATGGGGCCTGGTGAGGCAGTTTGCAAGACCTCACTTGGTTCTCTTAGACCTCTTCGATAATAGTAGGGTTGGGCTCCATCGTTGCCCGCCTCTTTATGACAACCTTGTGATGGTTGCTCTATCCAGCCCGCACTCAAGGCTTATGCTTCCCTTCCTTGGCTCCCGGACTCAAATAAAGAACACCAAAGCACGAACGAAAATAAGGCCTCAGATAGATACTTATACAAAGTCCTTTGGATCCTCGACTGGTCTGACGTTAGGCAAGATGTCGGACAATATGACGGTGACGGTAGGTCTTGCGTCGCGTGTTTTCAGCTCGGAAAGGTGCTAGTTCTTTAGGCAAGACGTCGGACTACGACAAAAGTGCCAAAACACCCCCCCAGGTTTTGAGGATAGATTGGGCTTAACTAGAAACGTTAAAATAGGGCCATCTTTCCATATCATACGATTTTGGAAAATTCATGGGCTGAAATCTAATCCAGAGGTAGTATAGCCCAAATACAAGCCCATTGGACCAGGCTTTCTCGTCTTCATCATCTCTTGCTTGAGTTGAGTTGGTATCAAGGTCGAGCGATTTGGGACACGTGTCATCAAGTGCTGATATCAAGAGCATGCATGAATTTAGAATCATGAACTCATGCTTGCCACACAAACACAATAATTTATCATCTCCCATCCCATCCCCTTTCAGCAGAACAAGAACATTCATCTTTTGAAATCTCCTCTGTAAGTTCATCTCTACCTCTGTTTTTTTTTAATCTTTCTTATCCTCTGCTATTTGTATCAGAATTTATAATATCACAAACATATGTATCAGCTCTGTGTCTGTGGTGTTCCTTTTCCAGTTTTGTTGCTAGTTTATTGTTTGGTTCTGTGGTTATTGGAGATTGAAAGAAGAAAAAAGGAATACCTAAATTTCCCACCTTTATTAGTTCATAGAAATTTGATTTTGCATATAAACAAAGGGTTAGGGTTAGGGTAGTGTTCCCAATTGCTTAAATTGAAATTGGGGGATTCCTAAAAAAAAGAGGTGAATTAAAACTTTGGAAGAGATTCATTACCTCTTACATATGGTGGGTTTCAAGGTATCAAATGCAACGAGTTCGTCTTTCGTCTCAGCAATTGCCTGTGCAAAAATTAGGGGATTCGCAAATGACATTATCCCCCAAGTTTAGGCTAGGAGCCATTCGGTCGATCCCTTCACCGGAACTGGAGGAGTCTCTGAGGGGTGTGCCCCTTATTCCAGGCCTTCCTGATGATGTTGCACTCAACTGCCTCCTCCGCCTTCCCGTCCAAAGCCACACTGCATGCAGAGTTGTTTGCAAGCGTTGGCATCTACTGCTCGGCAATAAAGAGGCCTTCTTTAACCGGAGAAAGGAGATGGGGCTCAAAGACCCTTGGCTCTTCGTCTTCAGCTTCCACAAGTGTACCGGGAAGATTCAGTGGCAGGTTCTTGATCTCACCCACTTCACTTGGCACGCTATCCCGGCAATGACGTGCAAGGACAAGGTCTGCCCTCATGGATTCAGCTGTGTTGCAATCCCTCATGACAGTGCCCTTTTTGTCTGCGGAGGCATGGTATCGGATGTGGACCGTCCCCTTGATTTGGTAGGAATCGCTGGACTGTGATGAGTCAGATGAATACAGCTAGATCGTTTTTCGCAAGTGGGGTGATCGATGGACTGATATACGTGGCTGGAGGAAACGGTGCAGATCTTTTTGAGCTTGATTCGGCCGAAGTACTGGATCCTGTTAAGGGCGCTGGGCACCCTATAGCAAGCATGGGAGCCAATATGGCATCTTATGATGCGGCAGTCCTTAAGGTGAAGCTTCTCGTCACAGAGGGCTGGCTTTGGCCTTTCTATGTCTCTCCCAAGGGTCAGGTTTATGACCCGAGAACCGATCATTGGGAGAGTATGGCTTCATACATAATAAGATCGTTTTGTTTTATTTTATTTTATCTGGAAATCAATTACCCAATAACCTTTCCTGCTTTTCCATCTTTCAATTGGCTTATCTTATCGTCCCACTGTCACTCACCAATTTTGCTTTGTGTCCTCGTCCTCGATCCCTTATTTTCGACAACATATTGGGCCTTGTATGTAACTATGTACATGTATGTTGTCCTCTATATGTACAGAGGAATTTACAAAATAGTTTTGCCTTGAAATATAGTTGTACCATATTCCATATTTCTTTATCAGCAGATTTTATAATTTTTATTTTTGAAGTAAAATACAAGGATAAGAGGAATGACTACTCTCAAGAGAACAACTGAACCATAGGTATGAGACGTACTTCAGCCTATAACAGAGAATGCCAAAAGATCGAACAATTAGGATGGGTCTAACAATTCTATACCCAAAATTTTCAATCATGAAGCAAACAATAAAACTATAAGGTCTATAATTCAGTTTTACGTTTTTGGGGAAGATACGATATTACTATTAATGAGCCCCGGTTGGAGAAATGGAGCCCCGGTCGGAGAAATGGAATATTCGGATCGGTAAGCAAAATATCCGGTCGGATAAAAACTGAGTAGCCTTCATTAAGGGCAAATCTTGAACAGCATTCAAGGACTAGAGAGCAAGTTATATTTGAGAATAAAACTATTTAACAAATTTTCCCATGGATGTACTGCTCCAAGTCCATCCCCAACAATCGGTGGTAAGTATGGTCTTTTGAATCGTGATTACTCAGGTCTATATACATGCATGTATGTATACATTTTTTAGAGAAGGCTAGAGAAGGAGCTTGTCTTTAATATGAGCAAACACAGCCATGTGCAGAGTTGTATTAGTTTATCCAAAACTTTGATTTCATGCATTGCACAAATCCAAAAACCCACTACCATGGATCCACTTTCACCCCTTACTACTTTATTTCCTTCCAAGAATATGCTGCATCTTTTACACACCACATGTACAACAGCGTCTTTAACAAAAGCTCTCTTCTTTTACATGCAATACCTTTCTTTTAATTAACATTTATTCATCTCTAATACACAATTTCAACACCTTTAAAAATGTCCATCCTTTTGAATAGGAAAAAAAGAAAGATATTGCATTGACCACGGGCACAGAGAGAAGATTGAGATAGAAAATCTAGGGTTTCTATAGATTGAAGACAATGAATTCGTCCCTCTATAGCTAGCTACTACTTATACTTCCATATAATATCTCCCTTCCTTTTTTTTTTCTAGTGCAATAGGTAATAGCCTTTTTTTTCCTGTATAATTGACAGTGAAGAAGCTGAATCGTGGCCTGGCTTCGAAGGGTTTTCTCTACACCTACCCTCAGGCCTCTCTCCAAAATCTTGGATATTTTTCCTCGGACCACAAACCTCTTTTATTGGAGTTGTCGTAGCAGCGACGGGAGCTCCGATAACAGATATTTAGGTTCGAAACATTTGGGTGGAGGATCCTCAGTGTGGCCACATTATTCAGGAGGAGTGGGATTAGGAACCGACAACCAGAATGGTGGATAATATTACCAGGGTTTCTAACGCACTAGATCAGTGGGGTCAGCATTCGTTCCGAGCCACAATCAAGCAGATTCAATGGACTCAGAAGCGTCTCGCCATTCTTAATGAAAGGACGGACCGCCCAGATATTATGGAACGAGAGGCAGTTCAGAAACGGTATGTGGGACTTATGAAAA
>JAYMTN010001468.1:0-12804 GCA_036897425.1 Erodium trifolium
TTCCTGCGCTCTCAGTTGGCGCATCCATCCAACTCATTCGTCTTGTCTATGCTTTCTTTGGCCGCAGCCGTTACCGACTTATATCATGGAGCAATTAATTTCGGCAACCAAAGTAAGTGTCCATCCTCTTTCTCGATCATGCATTCTATTGTGCTTCTCTCTCCCGCGAGTCCATTGTATTTCGCTCCTCCTTCGTTTCTTCGCCGAGACAATCCAGATGAAAGAGTTGGTTCCAATTTTGCACCAACTGGTTTACATTGCTGCGATCTTTGATCATCAGTTCAGGTTAGGGTTTTCATTTGTCTCTGTGTTGCTTTTGATTTGTGCGTGATTTGTTTGATTGACTACCAAGTAATTACAGGTCCATCTAACTAGGTTTCAACTTATAGTAAATAATTTGTACATCCGATGCATTTCATAATATGTGTTCCACTGATCCTTCATTTATTTCATGGGTTTTGTTTTCTTTTATCATAATTTTGTGTTAATATGTTACGTGAGATTCATGTTTTTTGTCGGATCTTTGGCTCTGAAACTTTGATGAACAGTACCAAGGGCTTGGATCTGATCTGTTGTTGGGTTCTTTTTTTTTTGAAAGACTGTTGTTGGGTTCTGAAGGTTGGAATCGCACCTCATATTTTTTTGGATCTTCCACTATTTTTTTAAACCTATGATTGATTGCACCTACATTCTATGTTTATGATTCATGTGTTGTTAATGTTAAGGTTGTTCATAATCTGCAACACTTACTATTCTCCTAAAGCTTAAATCTTTGGTTATGCTAAATTGAGGTTAGTGTTCTTAATGTAAACATGAATCTCTGGTTATACTAAGCTGAGCTTGTGTTTGGTTTACAAACATATAGTACAGTAGTTCAATTACAACAAGATCTCAAAAATATTTGTTTGGTTCAATTGGGACTGTACTATTAAATTTCTATTCCATTGGAAACTGAGAGTAAAACTAAAACTTTTGAGATCCTAATAACTTACAACTACACTATTGTTTTACATACAATGAGCAATGTTGAATACAATGTCTACTCTGCACAATAATGTTCTTCAATAGAGGTGTATGCTGCTAGAGAGAAGAATGGATGAAGTCCAATGAGCATGGAACCCATATCTCTGCTGTCCAATGATTTTTCATAATGTCGCGGAACTTTGTTCACTTTATTTACATTTTTCTTTCTCGCGGGCAATGGCTGAAAGAATAGAGCGAACGGAACATGTAACAGAATCCAAAGACAAGGTATTTCTTTCATAGATTATGATGTCACTTTTTATCGGATTGCTCCATAGTTATAAAACTTAATGTTATGTTATTACTTGCGAACAGCAAGTACTGGAGCTTCAAAAAATTAACAATTCTCAGCAACTATTGATTGCAGAGCTAAGTGATAAACTTGGATTTGCTGAGGTATATATTTTTTTTTGCGGACATCATAGATTTTTCTATTGTTGTTGGAATTGGGAAACGGCTTCATATATGATAAAGGAACAGGAGCTGTTTAAGATCTAATGATTAATTATATCAGAACATCTTACAACGGATAATTGGGAATTGAAAAAAATCATACGGTAGGTTGTTGAAATTGAGAAAAGGCTTAGTCAGAAGAGGTCCCATTCATCAATGGATGAAGAAAGTGAGAGTGCATAGCAGTATGCCCTCAATGTGGTACAATAATAGTCTTTGAATTCCAATGTTTGGAAATTTATTTTTTCTGCTTTATTTCAATATTGAACACTGAAGATCTTTTGTTTTTGCAACCCTTAAATCTATTTTTTGGAACATGTTACAGATTCTACATTTTATTAGTTGATTTTGTTAAATAGAAAATTGCAAGTAGATGATTATCACAAAATTCAGTCGATTAGTAGTTTCAAGAATGTTCTTTAGACAAAAAAAAATGATCTTCCAGAATACAATCATCTTTTCGATCTATATGTGTGTTTCTTACAGCTTCAATTCATTTCTCATGATCAGAAAACTTAACAGCTATACATGTATCATTTAAATAACAAGTACAAAAATCAGTGGCAATCCCATTTTTGTGATTGTCATTCCGAATATATGAACACTAGACAAAGTTTAATGATCTCAGACATTGATTCTCCTTGATTTAGAATTGGTATGGGGTCTTTTTGTCATAGTGTTGATGGCATATACCTCAAGCCACAAAATTGTGGAGGATTATAATTGATTTAGCCTTCCCATGATTCCAAGAAATGCTGCGGAGAAATTGATGTAATAACTAATTTACTCCTTTTGCTTTCCAGAAAGTAAAATCAGCAACTTAACAAGGAGTATGGACTATATAGGGGTTTCTAATTAATCAAAATTCAAGCAAGGTTTTGATGTAATGTGGGTCTACTCTAGCTAAAATTAAACAAATAGGATTTTTTCATCAGCATAATAGCCAATTAAAGTTACATGGCTGTCAATATACTTTTTTTTTCCAATTTGCTTCTGTGTCCGATTAGTATCAGGTATTTTTTTCTTTGTGGTCAGTTGAGAATCGAGCTCTTGTGAGGCTTAATTCGTTGTTCAAGTAAAAGATGGTTGTGATCAATCATCTTTAGACGATGACATCCTCCAAGGATTTATTGAAAGAACATGTTTGATTTTATTTACCTATTTACATGATCATTTTGAGAATTTAAATGTTCAAAGGATCTCATATATCTTTGTTTGGCACTGCCAGTTAGAGAGCGCAAGCCTGTTAAGAAAAAGAAGGTGAGTTTCATTATTTTCATCCATGGCAAGACTTTTTTTTTATCCTTTATGCTTTCATAGCCAATTAAAGTTATATGGCTGTCAATATACTTTTGTTCCCATGGTCACAGAGTATTTACGAGGTACAGATACATATTAACCCATACATCTCATGCAAGATATCAAAATTATTAGGAATGTCCTCTTGATTTTTTTTTTTACCTGTTGGTTGAGTAGTGACCCAAGAATCATGCATCTTAACTTGAACCGTGAGTTAGGCTTCAGGAAAATGGAGGAGCAGAAGCCAAAGGAACAGAGGCCCAAAGCTAATGAGAATAAAACCGTTAAGAATGAGTGACGGCCAATCTGCCCTTTATGTTTTAGACTGTAGTTCTTCAGACTTTGTATGCGACAATCTATGTGTTGCTTCCAAAATGGATCTTATGGTTTATTTTATAAATTAGTGTACTACTGAACCATTCTTCTCGTCAGTGCTTGTCTTTTTTTTCATTGCCTTGTTTTTTTTTACCTGCACTTACCAATGATGCCACTCAATGAAATGCTATTACTATTTTCATGTCTTATCCAATCTTGGATATAAGTCATGCATGCTCAATGTTATTGCCAAGTACACAAATTTTTATTCACTACATTTGTTGCACTGTGAGTTTTTTCACAAACTATAACCAATTTAACTAACTTTGGTCGATGCTCATGAACATTTTATAATTCTACTCTTAGTTATTTACAATACAAACATTTACACTATATGCGTTACCTTAATCCTCCAAATGAAATATCTTATTAATCAACACGATTACTTGCCGTTTCTGTCATCAAGTTTTACAAATTTCCTTTTCGCCTACCACCGCGCCACGCCTAGTATCAATAAATTGAATAAAATTAATAAACATTATCAACAAGTAATCAGAAGCCAAGAAAAAAATAAAACAACATGAAACCCAAGAAGTAAAGATAGAAACTGAATCTGAAACAAAGACAAACCAAAATCGGAACTAAGGAAATCAAAACCACGATCAACCAAAATAAAACATCACCGAAAATTGGAAATTGGTACGAATATAGAGAGATGGGCGCGGCGGAGACCCAGATTGTGTCCAGAGACGGGAGCTCGGATATGCGATTGCGATGGCGCACCGAGAGCCAGGATTTGAGATTGTGATGGTGGCGAACAGACGAACCCACCGGACGCGATGGCGGCGAATTCGATCTATCCTGTCTTGGACGGCCTATCTCGCGGAGGAAGGTTTGGAACAGAAACCGATCGGAGCTTCGCCGTCGCTGGATACAGACCTGGGCGGGACAAGACCCGTGGAGGCGTGGTGACGAGTGGAGGAAGAGAAGCACATAGAGGGTGTGGTTCGTCTCACATGCGACGGCTTCTTCAATGGGATTGAGACCAAATCGATGGCTTCTGCGATTATGATTTATGAGAGAGGGTATAAAGAAATTAAGGTTACGTATGAATTAGGTTAGATAAAGCATGACACAAAATTACAAATTTAACCTTTAAGAGTGTAAAATTACCATTATTTTTTTAATTTTCTTAATAATTACAGTTGGTTGCCATTTGAATCTGGTACCTTGATTTTAAGTGATCTAATGGTTATATTTGGTCCCTAGTTTGTATTAGTGATAATGGTTTTTAGTAGATAGTAAGTCTATATATATATATATAGGATAGCTATCAGGTGCAAACCCATAAAAATGGTCAGAACATAGAACTAATCTCATCCTTTGAAATCAATTATTGGATGGGTGTGATTAATTATCCCTTTTTGCGTACACGCGCATAAAAATATAGCCATTTCATTTTTCTTAGTAATTTTGAGGGTATTCCTGACTTTGTTTGGAATAATAGAATCGTAGATAGCTAACTTTTAGGAATTGAAAATCAATCGCATACAAATTCCGATTCCAATATTTAGGTAATATGGCCGAGCAAAAAAAAATATTTAGGTAATATACAAAATTAATCGTAGATACCCATTCAGGGACATTCGATTTTTTTTAGGTAATTCCAAAATATGTAGATAATTTCGGTTCTAATAGGATACTTTTAAAATAGGAAACTCTGAGTTTAAGTAATAATCAAACTATACCTTATTAATTCTTGTAAATATGTATTTAAATAAGTGGGATTTTTTTATGATCATACATAATCAAACCGTGAAGAATTCCAGGAAAAAGGTTATTGGGGAGTTTGTTTTGAAGTTGAAGAATCATGGACAAGAAGACGCAGAATTTGAAGAAGCAGAATTCGAAGAAGAGTGGAAAGACCGTACGTCGTTCATGGTTGTTGTTTGGTGGTAAGTTTCGTTTGAACATTCTTATATTTATGTAGTAGTTCAATTTGTTGAATATGTATGTATAGTGTCATTATTATGTATGTACTGTAACACTTGACTTAATAGGGTAGTAATATGCAATTTTTGAATCATGGATGTAAATCAGTTTATTGTATAGCTCAATTATTATGTGCGTAATGTTACATTTGATTGAATAGGGTAGTAAAATGCAATTACCGGATCATGTATTAAAAATGCACAAACTACTAGTTAATACCACCAAACAATAATGTAGTAATTTGTACTTAATTCCATATGTATGTTTATCATCTTTATTATGCGTGTAATGTTACACTTGATTGAATAGGTAGTAAAATGCAATTGCCGAATCATGGATTAAAAATGCACAAATTACTAGTTCATTCCACCAAACTATAGTGTAGTAATTTGTAGTTAATTCCATATGTATGTTTAGCGTTTTTATTATGTGTGTGCTGTTAATTTGGATTCAGTAGGGTGGTAAACTGCATTTTGTTGAATTATGGAGCCTTTATTTAATCGGGGTAGTGGACTGAAAATGGGTAGTATACTGCAAGTGTTTTGAAATATATGGTTCTTATTTGAATTATCGGATGTATTCAACAATCTATAGTGTAGTAATTTGTAGTAATCCATATGTATGTTTGCCTTTTTTATTATGTGTGTACTGTTTTTTTTATTCAGTAGGGTGGTAAACTGCATTTTATGGAATTATGGATGCTTAAGTTAATCGGGGTAGTAAACTGCAAATGATAAGTGTGCAAGGGTTTTGCAATAACTGGTTCGTATTTGAATTATCGGGATGTTTTCACCAAAATGTAGTATAGTACGTTGTAGTTAATTCCATATGTATGTTTATCTTATTTATTATGTGTGTACTGTTGTTTTGATTCAGTAGGGCGGGAAACTGCATTTTGTGGAATTATGGATGCTTAATTTAATCGGGGGTAGTAAATTGGAATTGTTCAATAACTAGTTCTTTTTTGAATTATCGGGATGTATTCACCAAACTATAGTGTAGTAATTTGTAGTTAATTCCACATGTATGTTTAGCTAATTTATTATGTGTGTACTGTTATTTTTTTATTTATATGGATGCAGATGATCCGGACTTTCAGACCACGCCCAATGTTCCGGAATCCAGTGATGATCACGTGCCTATTGCCCAGGTACGACAGAAGAAGGCTAAGGTTGCTGGTCCGATGGAAGGTGATCGAGGAGGTCCGAAAAGAAAGAGGAAAGCTGGTCCGGTATTAGCTGGAGATGATGTCGGGGTACCCGCATGTGAAAGAGCACGTAAGAATAAACCCAAGCAACCAAAGTTTACAAAGCATGATAGGAAGGAGCTTGTAAAGGCAAGACGGTCGGAACTGCTGACATTGAAGACAAGGGTATCACCAAATTCATTGGTGCAGGCTATTAATAGCTTCAACGATGCGCAGAGACAGGCGGTGAGGGATATAGGGTTTGGATCCATACTTCAGTTGGCAGTCAAGAACATCCCAATGGCCTTGTCATACTATCTGGTAGACAACTTTGATGTATCCAGTATGTCATTGAGCCTGAATGACGGTAGACAGTCATTGCGGATCACTGATCGTGAAGTTCACGACACACTTGGGATACCAAGGGGCGGATTACCTGTTCAACCTAATGTGCATGCAGTAAAGAACATTCCAGAGTTCGATGTATGGCGCAGTCAATTTGAAAATACTGCCATCACAACAAAAGTGCTGACCAGTAGGATGACGAAACAAGTACAAGGTTGTGATGACTTCAAACGCAATTTTATGTTCCTGTTCGTCACCACTATTATAGAGTTTGGATATGACAACAAGGTTAACCATTCATGCTTTCGAGCGATTTATGAAGTCGACAACATACCATCATTCAATTGGTGCCAGTTAATCGTGCAGAAGCTTGAAAGTTCAAAGAGAGATTGGTGCAACCAGAGCATACCATCTCGGTATTTCAACGGCCCAATACCATTTTTGTTGGTGAGATTATTTTTTTTATCAACCAACCATTAAATTTTTTTTTCACACAACAAATAACCTGTATTTTTCATAGCTCTTTGTATTTATACACTTGACAACATGCAGTTATTTTACCTGGATCGTGTGCAAGTTGGCTCGTCAACTATTCCGAGGATGTGGCCATCATTAATGGGATGGACCACTGAAATGGTTAATGACCGAGAAAAGTTGGAGATTGAATTGGGGGCATTCGGTAGGGGTCACGTACTCAAGGACCCACCTACTGTTCCAGATGGTCATGTTGATCAAAATCCGACAGTCAATGGCAATCAGGGTCCCGACATACCAAAAGAAACTTATCCTGCTCGTAAACCACAGGTAAGGGTATGAATCTGCAGATTGTTTTTATTAATGTATGGTTCAGTAAATTATTATGTATGTAAAGTGATATTCATTTGTTAGGGTACGATTTGAGATTGTTTTATGATGTCTGCTTCGGGTAAGAAAAACGTATTTTCTTGACTGATATATATGTATGTTTAATGCAGAATAAATGATTAGGCATATCATGTATATAGATTTAGGATGTATGAGTAGGTGTCACAGTATGTATGAATTTGGTTATTAAGTTGAATTGTTTATGAAAATGCAATTTTTTGTTATTAATTTATGATATCGACATTATGTAATCAGGGGATTGTTGAAAGGGCTTGTGCAGCCGTGAAGTTGTATGCTGAGGCTATAACAGAGTTCTCGAACATAATACGTGACACAAAACAAGCAGATCGTGATTCTGAATTGATCAAGCGCATTGCTGAATTGGTTGGCAGGGTCTCTCAGAGAAAAACATCGGATGTTCACGTCACACAAACAGAAGATCTGTTGCCAGCACAAGACCCATGGTTTGATCTTCCTGGCGTCATGGCGACCATAATACGTTTGGAGAAAGCAGAGCTCCATGCGATGGCCGGTTTTCCCCCAAATTTCAATTTATTATCACCGAGCCAAAAAACACCTACAAAGCAAAGCCTGAATGCTGAATAAAATGACCTGGGAACAACCATAGGTCGTGATCAGGTTGCTAGGACTTTGTCCTTTGAAGGAAGTGATCATTTGTTCTCGTTTGTTTCTGCCATTGGGGACGAAGCATGCCACTTGGAAACAGTTGTGCAACCACAACCTTAACAAATTGACGTCAATATTGATCGTTCTGCAGAGCAGACTATCGTTACTAATGTTATTCCGTCTGCTCCACAACAACTTCAATGAGTGCCTATTTCGTCCTACAAATTGATGTCGCCTTATATTGACAGACAAACAAAGTGTGACGAGGCTCTCCAGAACGATGAGAAACTGATAGTTGAATGGGTCTGCACAAGCGAAGGACCTGACTTGTAAGTGCAATTATTTTATTTTATTTTATTGTAAGTGCATCAACTGGTATTTTATTATAAGTTTAATCTTGTTTGTTTTTACTCCTGGGAAGTATTGTACAAATGTGATCAGTGTTCAATTAATAGGGAAGGCATGCGGACACTTATGTCGTTTGAAGAATTGGATGCACAAGTCGTGGATTCTTGGTGTAACTACTTAAACCATCTCGAGGAGATTAAGAGCAGCACCTCCCCGGCTCGATTCTTTTTATCATCACAAGCAAGCGTACGTGAATATCGTAGTTTCGATCGGTTACCCTTTGTGATATTGTTATTTATGTAGTAACCTATCTTATTATTGATGTAGGTATGGTACGATCAATATGGTAACAACAATAATTTTGAATCACATTTCAAGGCAGACACTGAACACGTCAAACTAGTTTGGAAGGAGTTGGATTTAGTGAGTAGACATTTTTTCCATCTCATATTAGTTTGGAAGGAGTTGGATTTAGTGAGTAGACATTTTTTCCATCTCATATCAAATGTATGTCAGCATGTCTCACTTATGATGGTTACTTGTTCATCTTGTTCTAGGTATTCATGGTTATATTACAGAGCAAACATTACACATTGATGTGTATCGACTTGAAAAGGCATGCCATCGAGGTTTTTGATAATTTCAAATCCTCGGTGGAGGATGATCTAAGCTTTGGTACAATCCAGAGTGCTATGGTATGCTCCTGAACTAAATGAACGTGTTTTGTATGTCGTGTATTCGGTATTTGATGTTGTTCCTGTGTCTATTTATCGTAGCGTGACAATATTGTCTCTACCATAAGGAACGATGACACAATATATGCCAAGAAATTGGCCGATAGAATTGGAGCAGCGCCGATTAAGCGTGTTCATGTTCCATGGGAGTCATCCAAGAATTTTGTTGACTGTGGTGTATTCACCATGTGGCACATGGAGTCATATCTCGGCAATGGTTAATGGGCAGGGAAGCTTCAGCTTGATAAGGTAATTACATTCAGTTGAACGTTTTTATACTTACATAATATAGATTCCTTCATACTCACATAGTTGTTTACATTTGTGCTATGAATGTTCAATGAAGACGCCCCAGCTATTACTGTTACGAAAAAGATTTATGTACAAGCTGCTAACTTTCGAAAGGAATACTTTGTGGGAGGACAATATCAAATTGGCTGTGCACAGTTTCTTTAAGAAACAGAAGAGGGTATTCAAATTCACCCCTAAATTCAAGGCTTTACTTCCTATCAGGGGCAGACGGGCATGAAGCATTACATCATGTTATTATGAATGTCGATTAGTGTTTGGTAGTTGACAATTTGATTATAATTTTTCGTTTGGACACATTTATTAAATTAAATTCTGAATTTTCAAAATTAGTTTGTTCTTTGATTGTCATGTCATATATCTAGAGTTTGGGTTACACATACAAATGAAAATGACAACCTTTTTATTTGATTTAACAATTGTACCCATCTATATATTAGCAACTATAAACAAATGCAGATTACAAAAACATACATAAAGTTTGGCTTACACATACAAATGCAAATGACAACCCAACATTTTTTTCAAACGACTACCCTTACAAGAACACTCATTTGTAATATGGACATCAAACATTAGGTTTATAGTTACAATCAAATTGTTATTAATCCACTAACCCACTAACCATGTAATTTGATTCGTGTGCAACAAGCATGTAGTATACGATCATATACTCTATGTATGTTTTTGTTATTTTAAATGTATGTATACAGTAAGATTAATGTAGTTGAAATGCACATCAATATTCATTTGAATGCATTTACAATCCTAAGTGTATATTTTTTTAATCACACTTGTATGTCTACACTGAAGCCAATATGTGTTTAAGTAATCAAAACTTACCCCTAACGAGCAATTTTCTTGCTTGACAGTGTTCATAATTAACAAGTTTATGGTCATTAAATTTATGTTGTTGTCAAAAAATTATATAGTGTATTATATCACACAAAAACAAACAAATTTTTGTACTTCGAATTGAGAAAAAGCCAAGAAATCTATCCTGTTTCAATAGTGACTGAAGCTTTATTTAGTCGCTGTTGAATATTCATCGAACCGAAACACAAGAAAAATGTTGTTCATAATTCACAAGTTTATAGTCATTGAATTGGTATTGTTGGAAAAAAATTATATAATGTATTTGATCACAACAAAAACAATGTTTTTACTTCGAATCGATAAAACGAACACAAAAATATGTATTTTGCTCGCTGTTTTGTTTCAACAGCGACTGAATTTGGATTCAGTCGCTATTGAATATCATACTCATAATTTCAAACACAGTCGTTTCAATCCCTTACACTCATAATCTAAAGCTCATACAAGATTACGTATTCATCGAACCAAAACCACTTAAACTCATTGTATGTATTTGCTATTATTATCTATCCCTTATATAATACCTTTATGTATGTACTAACACATTTTTTTGTATGTCTAACATAAACAAAATGTATTACTAAACAAAAGGGTTCTCATTTGAAAATTTTTAACAAATAGTTGGTGGAAATTTGCACATGGAAAACAAACTCAATGGATTCTGCGTAGATATTGATGTCTACCATGCATTTTACCAACCTAAGTGTATAATCTTTTTATTACCAGTTGTGTGTACAACCTAAACTATATGTATGTTTTTGTAATTCCACTTGTACGTCTACACTGAAACCAAAATTTGTATATGTAAATAAGAAGTAACTCATTGGAAACACTTACATACATTGCTATCAAATAAGTTATTCAAAATGAAATCATCAACTATTATTAAAAAAAAACACATCCCTGAATATGCACGATTACATGTTCTTCTTTTTCAATGGACAATTCCTACTATCGTGATCCTTAACATACTGCTTGCAAGTTCTGCACAATCGTGCGTTTTTTCTTCCAGCTTCTATTGCCTTTTCCTTATTTGACTTCATCATATCGCTTGTCTGCAACCGATTACCTTTAGTGTTTGTAATAGCTGGTGGTCTCACGGTCACCAAATCCGGCAGTTCAATACCGGTCACTGAAGCAATATAACTCGTCCTGCTCAACCGTTGTTCCGCTACTATATCATGTGTTGTCTTCATTTTGAAATTACGAACAGTATCCAACAAAGCTCGGAGACTGGACTCATCTACATCCGGTGTTTTAAGCTTGTTATCTAACTCTGACTTTAAAGTCATGAATAGGGCCTCAGTCGGTATTGCTGGGTTCTCCACTGGTTCTGCAACAACATCCACTATTGTAGAAATCTTCGTTTCCCTACACCAACGCCTCTTCACCAAGCTTTGCGGGATGTTCTTCAACGTTGTGCTTTGCAGTACACAAAACAGATGTGAACACAACAAACCATGCGTTAAGACACGATTGCAATTGCAGTCGAGGTGGTCCGTGCCTAGTGTTTGAATCACTATGAACTCTTTAGCATGATTACATTTAGAATCAATTACCTTATATTCTCTTGAGTCCCCGCTGCCCCCCATACCGGCCAACTCGCATAGGTCTCGTGCATCCAAAGGTCATCCTGTATGCCATTGAATATTGGACGAGTATAATGTTTCCAAGCGTCTCTTTCTATGTCCATATTCGTCACCAACTGTGGGAACGCATTGTGGCTTTGCATCATTTGCTTGTAGTGCTCATGTCTTTGCCTTTCTATTACTATGTCGCAGGCCCACATGAATTGTACCAAACCGTAATACTTATCTGTGAATTGCGAGTATGCACTGTTCATCGATTCCGAACGAGATGATGTCCTCATAAACTGGCCCATATCTAAATCCCTGAAATAAGCTGGTATCCATTGATGCCGCATCTCATACATGCTCTTCAGCCACTTGTTTTCATAAAAATCGTACTCAGCTATTATATCATTCCACTCTGCTTCAAACTCATCCGGTTTGATGTCATCGTTGAAAACGATGTTGTACACACGGTTATAAAATAACGTCTCTTTCACCTTAGCACCTGAAACCTGCATAAGTAATGCGCGTACTTACTCATACTATATTCCACATTATATGTATTGCATATATCGAAATATGCTCATTTATGCCACATATATGTTTGTAGTTAATAGACAACATAATCAAATAACCCTTACCTTGCCATCGAGTTTTTCCATAATGTGCCACATGCACAACTTGTGTGTGGTATCCGGCATGGTTTTTGGAACTGCTATTTTCATGGTCGGATCTTGATCGGTGACCAAATATTTTGGTGCCTTCATATCCATCGCCTTCAAAAAAGCATTGAACATCCATGTAAAAGAAGGGATGTCCTCATGTGTCACCAGCCCTAATCCGAATGTCACATTGTTCTTGT
>JAYMTN010001469.1:0-12802 GCA_036897425.1 Erodium trifolium
AGGTAGTGAATTGCACCATAACATTATCTCCCGAGGTTCTTGTTTTTTTTGTTTGACTTAACTTTTCTGTTATCTTCTTCAGGTCAGGGATAGCATGCGATTTGTAGAGGTCGTCTTGTCAGAACCGGATAAACATGTTGTCGCATTGGCTGATGCATATTTCTTCCCCCCTTTCCAACCATCATTACTTTATAAAACTAAAGGCGGGCCAGTAATTCCTACCAAGCTCCCAGCAAGGAGAGCTAGACTTGTTGTTTACAACAAAAAGTCAAACGAGACAAGTGTCTGGATAGTCGAGCTATCAGAAGTGCATGCTGTTACACGGGGTGGCCACCACAGGGGAAAAGTGATCTCATCTCAAGTGATTCCAGATGTTCAGCCTCCCATGGTTTGCATCTGACTCTGCCATTCTTTTGTTGAGTTACTACTGTGGCCCAAACAACAATTCACCTCATATTGTTTATCACATTTTATTTACTTGTAGCAATTGATCAATTATTCTGCTTCCACAGTTTCTCAGTGACCTTATTTTACATTGTTACTCTTTTCTATGTTAGGATGCTGTAGAATATGCTGAATGTGAAGCTGTTGTTAAAGACTTTCCTCCTTTTAGAGAGGCAATGAAGAAGAGGGGCATTGAAGATATGGATCTTGTAATGGTTGATGCATGGTTAGTTATATCTACATCACTCGTCTAGTTATTATCATGGATTGGGTGATAACTTACCAGATGCTCTTTGTTTGTTCTGTACAGGTGTGTTGGCTATCATAGTGACGTGGATGCTCCTAGCCGAAGACTTGCTAAGCCTCTTATTTTCTGTAGAACTGAAAGTGATTGCCCAATGGAGAATGGTTATGCACGCCCAGTTGAAGGCATCTATATACTTGTTGATATGCAAAACATGGTGGTCATTGAATTTGAAGATCGCAAACTTGTTCCTCTACCCCCCGCTGACCCTTTGAGGAACTACACTCCTGGTGAAACAAGAGGCGGTGTTGATCGAAGTGATATTAAACCCCTACAGATTATTCAGCCGGAAGGTCCTAGCTTTCGTGTTGATGGTTATTTTGTAGAGTGGCAGAAGGTCAGCGTCATATACTAACCTGAGTTTGATCTCTTTTCTGAATTCAGGACCATTTGCTAACCAGTGTCAAGTTTTATTTGCAGTGGAATTTCCGAATCGGATTCACTCCCAGGGAGGGTTTGGTCATATATTCTGTTGCATACATTGATGGTAGTCGGGGTCGAAGACCTATAGCCCATAGATTGAGTTTTGTGGAGATGGTTGTGCCTTATGGAGATCCAAATGATCCGCATTACAGAAAAAATGCTTTTGATGCTGGAGAAGATGGCCTTGGGAAAAATGCACATTCTCTAAAGAGGGTTTGTAAATTGTGCTTTGCATGTTATGTTATTCGTGCTAAACTTGACCGTCTTTCTTTTCTCGACTTCAATTGACTGTTCTACCTCCACAGGGGTGTGATTGTCTGGGCCATATAAAATACTTCGATGCCCACTTCACAGATTTCACTGGAGGTGTTGAAACAATAGAAAATTGTGTCTGTTTGCATGAAGAGGATCATGGAATGCTGTGGAAGCATCAAGACTGGAGAACAGGCTTAGCTGAAGTCCGAAGGTCTAGACGTCTCACAGTGTCTTTTATATGCACTGTGGCTAATTATGAATATGGATTTTACTGGCACTTCTATCAGGCAAGTTGATGACATCTGCAGATTTGCTTTGCTTGCCTTGCTGTGATTATTTGTCATGAGATTTGCTGTGATTATTTGTCATGGCTTTTACTATGAGTCATTTGTTGTGTTCTCGTGTGTAGTTGTATCATTTTGCATACTAATGCTGCATCTGTGTCAAATGTAATGCATTTGAGAGGGTTTCTTTGTGAAGAATTTTATGATGTTTCCCATATGACGTATTTTCATCCATTTTCTCTATCTTATGGAGCTTAATAAAAAACTGAGTCTTGTTGTATTAGTTGATTTCTGTATTCCTCTGTATAACTTAGGATGGTGGATACATTGTATATTGCCGCAGGATGGAAAAATTGAAGCTGAAGTTAAGCTTACTGGAATCCTCAGCTTAGGAGCATTGCAACCTGGAGAAACTCGAAAATATGGTACAACAATTGCGCCCGGTTTATATGCTCCTGTTCATCAACACTTTTTTGTAGCTCGTATGGACATGGCTGTTGATTGTAGGCCTGGCGAAACTTTCAATCAGGTAAACTATTTTGTATTTGAGGGACTATAATAGTGTGATTTGTTTATTCAGTCTGGTAGTATTTGATCGTGCTTTGGGTTTTTATTACATATAATTTATGTTTGTTGAGAGTTTTCTTGAACAACATTGAAGTTAAGTACATTGCCATTCATTTGTTTTTGGAAGTTAACGCTAAAGAGATTTAAGCTAGCTTAATCGACCACTTGTGATTCAATTCCTGTGTGTCAAATGAGCACCAATAAATTATTCGTAGAATAATTGATATGTACACCATGTAACTTGAGAAGTCTAATAAAAAATGTATCGACTCGTAGTTGTGAGTGAGAAATGCAAAGATCTCCTTTGTAGGCTGTATTCTAGGGATGCATGGGGCACCATACACATAGTCAACCAGCCCTAAAGAGTACAAGATTTAGGACCCTGTTAGTAGCTAGCCAATATTTTAGAATGTAGTTGAGACGGAAAAAAATCTCCATCTGAATCCTTTGATGATTCCTGTAACTCGTCTACTTTCAGGAAAGTAGAATAAATAAGTTCATTGGAAGATGTAGATAAGGTGGTCGTTTGATGCCTCCTGCATCATTGAGGCTTGATTGGTTAAACTCCACATTGGTGTGTCATATTAGTGTATATTGTTGTCCAATATTTTAGCATTTCTCTTGTTTGATTTCAGTGTATACCTAAAGTTCAGTTCAAGGCTGTTGAAGCTATCTGCATTTAGCTACAGTTTTACTAAACCTTTTGCATTAATTTTTTTTATCATGATATATGTGATGTAATTATTTTTCCGTCATCTGCATCACAACATCAATTTTCTTTTTCTTTTTTGACATTGCAGGTTGTTGAGATGAATGTTAATGTTGAAGGACCTGGTGAAAATAACATTCACAACAATGCATTTTATGCTGAAGAGACACTCCTAAGATCTGAATCAGAAGCAATGCGTGATTGCAATCCTTTGTCTGCTCGCCACTGGATAGTAAGGATTCTTTTTCTAGGGGGGAGCTCTTAATTAAATGTCAGGGTCTGCATGATCCTATCCATTCTTTATCTTTCAACTAGGGATTGTTCATTATTAATTCCCTGCATGGTTTAATAGCATGTTAAAGATTATCTAACGTTTTGTTCTTATGACGTTTGCACATCCCTTTTTCTTAAGGAATCAAAATTGTCTGTGCATTCCTTTCACCTAGGGGTGAGCAATGGTTTGGTCGTTTTTTACCATTTTAAAATCCAAAGTTCGGTTTTTAGTCTGGATTCTGAGACAAAAAAAACAACTGCCCAGAAACAGCCATTTTTTCCCAGGATAAAAACTGGTTTTTCCAATATAATAATGAATAAATAGACTATAATATAATAAATATGATAATTTGAAATCTAAAACAACAATTATTCTCAAAGTCAAACAAGATTGGGCTTCAATAGTTGAGCTTAATTCAAATTAAAAAATGGGTTTGCATAATATAAATCAAAAGAATACGGGATTCATTCAAAAGACCCAATAATATTGATATTCAAGCCCAACTTAGAGGGTGGGCGGTTCTCTCTCTCTCTCTCTTTTTCTGTCAGTATCTCTTAAAAAAATCGTTGTTTTTTAGGATTGGTCGGTTTTTTTGGTTTGATGGTTTTATTACTCACCCCTACTTTCACCTGTACTAGTTTCATAATTGAGTCACCCATAGTTTGATTAATATAGCAACTTGTATGCTCCAGGTTAGGAACACAAGAACTGTCAACAGGACTGGACAATTGACAGGTTACAAGCTGGTACCTGGTTCAAATTGTCTACCACTAGCCGGTTCTGAAGCTAAATTCTTGAGAAGAGCTGCTTTCTTAAAGCACAATCTTTGGGTCACACCATATGCTCAAGATGAGATGTTTCCAGGTGGAGAATTTCCTAATCAAAATCCACATGCTGGTGGAGGATTGGCTACATGGGTTAAGCAGAATCGGCCTTTGGAAGAAACTGACATAGTTCTTTGGTAAGTTAAACACTTAAACATATCTTCTTTCTGACCTCAAACATATCATAATCACACCCTTGTCTGGTAAAGGATCACAGTGCAATTTCTTACCAGTGATTTCAGGTCAAGCTGTCATTAGTATCTGTAACTAGTGCTTCTATCTTTAGAGGGTCCAATTAGTCTGAGATGTGTGGCAGCTGTGGCTTTTGAGAAAACCATGCATAGGGTATCAATTGATTCAGTTATGAACTGTGCTCCATTGCAGGTATGTATTTGGGATCACTCATGTGCCCCGGTTGGAAGACTGGCCCGTTATGCCCGTGGAGCACATCGGTTTTATGCTTATGGTATGTACATAAATCTTCAGTATTATGGATGATGAATAAGCGTTGTAGATATGATCCGTGCCTGCCCTTATTTGGACTAATATCATCCCTCTTGCAGCCGCATGGATTCTTCAATTGCTCACCCGCTGTAGATGTGCCGCCAAGTGCATGTGAAATGGAGGCCAAGGACCCTGAAGTGGTCAAGGACAATTCGGTAAACAAGTCGATGCAGAGTGGGTTGCTGGCAAAACTTTGAAAATTGTATTGACCGACCTAGGATGACTTGGTTGATTAAGACACAAACAATGCCCCATGAAATAATGTCAAGTCTTCGTTCTCTAGTGTCTTATAGAATATCTTGTACTCGATCTTGAGTGTGTTGATGTAGTTTCGGTTTGTCATAGAGCTGAAGAAAATTGAATGGCTATTATAAATGGGAAAATAAATCAATTAAGCTTTTGAAATTTATGCTGAAATTATGTTATCAGAAGGAACTGAGACTCTCATATTTGCACATTTAACTACTAAAAATGGACAGTTTTTAAATTATTATAATTAGTAATCACGTAAGCAACAAACATACCCAGTTTATTGCCATAAATAATTATTAAGTAGTCTGAGTCTCAGTGAAGAATCGGCGGTCAGTCGTCCTTCTCTTCGCTATCCAACTCAGTACTCTCTCGCCATGCCGACCACCGACGCAGCTACTCCTCCGGAGCAAGACAAGACCCTCCAGGAAGAGCTCTCCCTTCCGATCCTTCTCGCCGACCGAGTCATCAAATCGGCCCGAGAAGCCGAGTCGTTGAAACTCGACTGCTCCGACCTCGCCAAGCAAGTGGAGCGCCTCTCCCAGATGCTCCGATCCGCCGTCCGGCTCGCCGCCTCCACCCAGTGTCTCTACGAGCGGCCTATCCGCCGAATCGTCGCCGACGTCACCAAGAACCTCGATCGGGCCCTAACCCTAGTCCGCAAGTGCAAGCACGGCGGTGTCCTCCGCCAGGTCTTCGCCATCACCACCACCGCGGATTTCCGGAAAGTCTCGAGCCTTCTCGAGTCTTCGATCGGGGACATGAAGTGGCTCCTCACGATATTCGACTCCGACGGGGCCAATCTCTCTCTCCCTCCCATCGCCAGCAACGACCCGATCCTCGCCTGGGTCTGGTCCTACATAGCCACTATTCAGATGGGTCAGTCGCGGGAGCGCGTTGACGCGGCCCAAGAGCTGGCCTCTCTGGCGCGTGACAGCGACCGGAACAAGAAGATGATTGTGGAGGAATGTGGGTTGATGCCGCTGCTCAAGATGCTCAAGGAGAGTGCTTCTCCTGATGCTCAAATGGCTGCTGCCACTGCGCTCTACAACATCGCCAACGATGAGGAGAAGGTTAGGTTGATAGTGATTGAGCTTGGGGTTCGGTCTATTGTGCAGGTCCTTGGCGACTCTCCGATGAGGGTTCAGGTTGTTGTGGCCAATTTGGTCTCGAGAATGGCTGAATTGGATTCTGTTGCTCAGGAGGACTTGGCCAGAGAGAATGTGACCAGGCCCTTGGTTTCTTTGTTGGCTATGGATACAGTTCTCGATGAGCCCAAGGTTCCAACCGGCAAAAATAGTATTCATTCACTGGTTCAGATTAAGAAAGAACTGGCTGGAATGTCTCCAAACCACCGTTATCACCCTCAGAGCTCAAATGTGCTAGCTGGTCATTCGTCATTCTCATACCATTCAGATGGCAGTGGTAGGGGTGGGAATTCAAGGAAGGACAGAGAGGCTGAGACTCCTGAGATGAAGTTGAAACTCAAGGTCAGTTGTGCTGATGCTCTGTGGAAACTTTCTAGAGGATGTTTATCAAATAGTAGGAAAATAACAGAGACAAAGGGACTGCTTTGTTTAGCAAAGATAATTGAGAAAGAGACTGGGGAGTTGCAGCTCAATTGTTTGATGACTGTTATGGAAGTTGCTGCAGTGGCAGAGTCCAATGCTGACCTGAGGCGAGCTGCATTTAAGACCAACTCTCCTGCTGCAAAGGCAGTGTTGGATCAGCTTTTGAGAGTGATTCAGGAAGAAAGTGACCCAGCTTTGCAGATTCCTGCAATTAAATCGATTGGTTCCCTTGCACGGACCTTCCCTGCAAGAGAAACCAGGATAATTGGCCCTTTAGTTGCTCAGCTTGGTCAGAGGAATATTGATGTGGCTATAGAAGCTACTATTGCATTGGGGAAGTTTGTCTCCTCTGACAACTTCAATCGTGTGGAGCATTCAAAAGCAATCATTGAGTTTGATGGGGTTCCACCTATAATGAGACTATTAAGAATGAATGAAAAGGCTCAAGTGCATGGGCTGGAACTCCTGTGTTACCTCGCATTGCATGTTGGTGATAGCAAATCTCTTGAACAAGCTCAGGCATTGAGTACTCTTGAAGGGGCAGCTCGTTCTGTACTCAATCAGCATCCTGAGTTGAAAGAGCTGTTTGCCAAAGCCATTCACCACCTCACCCTTTATCAGGCTGGAGCTCATCCCCACAGACAGTCATATGCACCGTGAATCTCATGATAGTAGCTGGTGAAAGAACTTATCCTTGTGAGTCTGTCTTGGACTGTAACATACATGGAAACGATTGGTACCTTGTTAACTGTAGACAACTTATGCATGATATATGGGATATGATTCTTCTGAATATTAATTGAACCATTAAATAATGATAGGTATGTGTACTTTGTATTGTAAGATGTGTGAATTTTTGGAAATGTATCTCCAACAGGTTCTGCCTAGTTGGATAGAAATTTCTGTTTTAGTATAAATAAGAGAAGTAAGAAGTTTGTTCTTCCTTCAAAGTTTATGCAGTGTTGTATAACCAGATTACATTTGAATTGAATATTTGAGCATGAAGGTACTGTGAAGTAGCATTTTTGTCACTTCTTTAAGATGCACATAACAGATGGATAATGCATGTCTGCAAATATTGAGGCAAGGGTTTTGATTATCTAAGGTGTCCTGCAGTCGTCTGATAGTGCATGATTCCACTGCAGGCTTGAATATTAGGTACACATGTTTCCAGTACTTATTTCTTATAAGTAATACCTTCTTTTTGGTGCATTTATTCCAGTTTAGTTTCCAAGTTCATCACAATTTATTTTTCCCTATTTTACTATTTAGTTAGCTGCCAACAGATCTCTAATGTATTAGTATACATGTATAGGCATTTGTGCTCCTGCATAAAATACAACTCAGGGATCCTGCAACATCATATTAATAATCTCCCAGAGCAACCAACAGAAAGTATTATTTTATATGTATTTGGAGTTTAGTGTGGATGTCAGACTTTCTTGGTGATATTCACTTTGCTACTCTATTATGTATTGTTCTTTAAAGCTTCACAATTAAAGGAATTGTTTATCCTGTTAAGCGTGCGCATTCTATATGTATTGAAGGAGACTGTGGTTGCTGTAAAAGAGCATCTGTATGTCATATATTCTTTTTTGACGAACATTGATGTAACTTTTATTTCTGAAGATTGATGAGATGACTGCTCTAGGGTTGCCCTCGAGTCTCAACTCTTCATTATCTTCCTGCATTTTCATAGCCAATCTTCCAGCATAATTGGTCCGAATGTTATTTTTGGTGCTCAAATGGTTACTGTTAATAGTTTACATTCACTCTTTTAGGCTGAACAGATTCAACAGTTCTGCATTTGCCAAGGTTGCTTTTTCTTCCGCTAGTTGAATTGAATTGACTTTTCAAATGCATGTATGCTATTTTGTACCGAACTCCTAAGTAGTGATCTCTAACATACATCAATATCTTACAGCCCAGTTAACAATATCCAGTTTTACTAGTTGGAACTTCTTTAAAAGAAGATTATTTGTTTCATGGTTTAGTTTAGATTGGTAAGAGAAAAATGAAAATAATACTTCTGGATCTTATTCGCACTGACAGTAAGCCTCTATACTCTATGAAATATGGTTTCCAAGTGCCACAGATGCTGTTGTTTTAGTTTTCTGTGGATCCCAAGAAGAAAACCGGCCACTATTGAAGTCTGTTCTTTAGCATTTTGGGGGCTCTGAAGCTATTAGTTTGACAGACTGCTCTTCCATGAAAAAGGTATTCTCAACGCAGAGAAGACAATCATTAAGCGTGTAACTTGAAGTTTGTTGGCTGAGATCTAAGGAAGAATAATTAACAGGGACATGAAAGCAACAATGTTTCTAACCTATCAACTCTTGACATATGTTTAAGTTCTTTACATTGTTCTCGATCATGTATAACTGTTTTTATTTGTGATTATTTTGCAGGTTCTTAAACATGGATGCTGAAACCCTTGTTCATCTCACATTCTGTCGAAGAATTATCTGCTACATGCTTATTGAAATGATCTCTCACCTCAGATAGAGTTACTCCATCTGATAATTGGAGTGCTTGCCGGTACAACCTATTTGATCTTGCGTACTTTTCATGGTAAGGAGTAATAATTAACTGTTCTTGATGCTCATTTCTTTGAACTTTAATGCTGAAAATGATGGTACTAAATGTCTTGTTCCGCTTCCAGCTAACTTGATTGGGCCATGAATAAAAAAGAAAACTATAATCAAAGTAGCTACAAAATTGGCAAAATCATTAACCACAGAGGAACTACTAGTTTCTTGGGTCCAATTATGGAATAGGTAGCTTGATAGAGACATGAAAGAGCTTTTGTTTGCATAGTTGTCAACGGTTAACAGCTTGTCTTTGATGAGAAGCTATGATGAAACTTTCAATCAAAGTAAATACTTGATGCTCTTTTATGCAATGCAAGGTCTGTTTTAATGTCGTTATTATTGTTAGTTGGATACTTGTTAAATACTACGGAAAAACTGTCTATGAAATGTTGTTTTCTGACATTGTTCATGTTTAATTCATACGCCTTTGGGAGGAATATTTGATCATCATAGCTTTCGTAAAAGATAGATTTAGATGAACGTTAGCCTAGTAGGTCATGAATCCAAAGTATATATCAATTCTTTCTTAACACCTAACAGACCTGTCTTGTGTCGACCCTCATTGCTTCTATCCTGTTTCAGCAATGGCTTGATGAGCCTTCATTAGCTAAAGAATGCCAATAGGACTTGTTGGGCACCCTATTTGACGATTCAGATTTTTAGCAGACAAGTCACAAGCAAGTGAGGAAACCTCTCAGAAATTCACTGGTGTAAACCAAACCCGAAAACTGCTTTGTGAAGAATGTAGAAGTTTCCTGCAGTAGAGAGAGTTGATGTAGAAGTGTTTTGGTTCTGATATAGGAAATAAGGACTAAGGATCAATGGGAGATTGACACCTATGGTTCGAGTGATCAATACTCATTTATATGGTATTCCTAGTTCGGGGAGCTACTGTGGACTTTAAGGTTGCGTCTTAGGTATAACACCGCCCATTTATGTGCTAACAAGCAATACTGGTTATTGGATCTTCATGTGTAGGTGATAGAAGAACTGTGCTAAGACTTAAACCTCTGGCTTCCTCTTTCTTCTTGCTGTCTTCCTAACCATTGAGAGATACATATCATTGCATTTCTTGATGCTTTTCTTGTCTCTGTTGTTCTGGACCTGTATGGGAGGGTCCTTAATATGAGGGATTTGTTAAGGTGGTGTGCCCTGGTTCTTTTTTGAACAAGAGATGGCTGAACAACTCAGCTAAACCCCACATGCCTTTTCATGGAGGAGGCCCTGTGTCTGTCCCATTAATCCTGCCTGCTCACCTCTCTCTCTCTCATAATAAAGAGAGGGCCAGACAATTCGAGCCTTTTGGCTCTGGAGGCTCTCTGGTTCCAACCCATGAAGCTCAAAAGCTGATGACTTGGTGTGGTTTGTGTCAAATCTGCTTGCTATAAGTAACAGACAGAAAAGAGAGAGCCATGAAAATGGCAGCAGAACCGTAGGATCATTAATAATCACACTAACTGAATTGTAGAGATGGGTTCAGGACCACAAGACTGTTTCAATCATACAAACTGTAGAATCATTATTAATCACAACCATTCAGAAAGCAAATACAAAAGTATCGAAATGACTTGTGTGTGTGTCCTTTTTGTAGGTGGAGATGGAAGGATAAAACAACAGCAGTAACAAGAATGGAAGGGGAAAAGAGGGGGGGAATTTCTACAGTTCAATTCTGGAGGAAGACATTAAAATTAGCGCCTTTTAGATCTTCTGACAGTGGCGTCAAAGGATAGCTACTGAAATCTACTGAACTGTGGGCATGATGATGAAGATGCTCTTCAGATTTTACTACCCCGTTGACTTGGAACTGCACCAGAGACTCAACCTTGTTCTCGCTATCCCATGATGAGAAGCCTCCATTTTCTGCTAGATTGCTGTTGCTAATGTTGAACCCAGCTGAGTAGCTGCTAATGTTGGAGCTGTTGCTTGAGCTCTCCCTGGCCTCATTCATGAAGTAGGAGCTGATTCCCGATGCTGAGTTGTCTGAAAACTCTGTTCCACACATGTTTCCTTGTTCGAATTTGGCTGTACTTGACTCCGAGGATATGAATGTGAGGTCTGAATTCATTTCGAATTGGTTCTGATAAAAGGGTCTCAAAGAAGTGTGATGATCATTCTGATGAGGTGGTAAAGGGCTCAAATTCAAGTTGCTGTAACCAATCATGTCCCCCCCTCCTTGAAGGTCAAAGCAGGAGATGTTGTGATGATCAAAGAGTGTTGTTTTGGCCATGGGCTGGTCTCTTGAAGTTCCGTTGCTCAGACCTGCAGCATCGCCAAAGTAGCAAGAACCATTGCCAAGAAATGTTGGCTGGCACGGATCTGTCCCCTGCTCAGACGATGATGGTGATTTTGAATTACTAGTGTGTTTCTTGTCATCACTTACTGGTTTATGGGTCGCTGGATCAATCCAATGCTTCATCAGCCTCTTCTTGAGGGACGAGTTCCAGAAGTTCTTGATCTCGTTGTCTGTTCTTCCCGGCAACTGAGCTGCAATTTGAGCCCACCTGGGAATAGGAGAAGATGGTAAGAGTGTATTGTACTATTGTGAGTAGCAATTTCAGGATCACAGTACCTGTTACCAAGAAGGTGGTGAAGAGTGATGATGAGGTCTTGTTCTTGCTGAGAGAAGGTTCCTCTCTTGAGGTCTGGTCTCAGGTAGTTTATCCATCTCAACCTGCAGCTCTTGCCACACCTCTGCAAGCCTGCAATGCAACATTCACAGAAAGTTCTTCATACGTATATAGTATATGAAAGTGAAGTGATTACCAGCTAACTTGGGTACGGAACTCCAGCATCCAACGTGGAATTTAGTGATGTGATTGAAGAGCTTCTCATCTTCTTCCGGCGACCACAACCCTTTGCGCAGTTTTTGCTTTGCAGAGCTAGAACTAGAATGGCGTCCCATGTTCTTGTCCTAAATGCAATGAAGAAGAAGATAATGGTGTGTTTGTGTAGCTAAGCTATGGATTGGTGCTTGCAAGCAATCAGATATCAGACAAGGAATTGAGGTAGGCATGTAGAAATTTTGTTTTGATGATTTAAAGGAGAAAGAAAGATTATGTCATACTTAGAATTCAAGTCACAAGCAATCAAGTGGGGTTTACGCTAATTTAACTTTTCCTTTTGGATTGCTATCTCCGTACAATTATAATCCTAATTCGTAATAGATGAAAAAGTATATGAACGAATTGAATTTAGAAAACAAATGTAAAAGCTTAGATAAAAATACACAAAAGAGAAAGATCCCAAGACATGGTCACATTGTAAAGCTACATTTTTAAGAGAGTGTGATTTTTTCCCATTGTGCGAGTAAGTGAGACACGCTTTCGTTTACTTGAGTTAGCTTGATGGTGAGGAGTTTCTCACGATTTTACCTCGTTTTGAGGTCACGAATTCCACTGGATATAATCACATGTAAACAAGTTTGGGTAAAAAAAAGACTATTTTCTCTCCTACAATAAGAAAAAGTGAGACACATCTTATCCCACATAATTGTCTTGCTTAGCTTCAATCTTGGGCTAAATTGACATGTTTCCATTCCTCTCCTTTAACTAATCAAGTGGATATGTTTTGATATTCCATGGACCCTCCTTCCTTATTGAGTTAACCCTAGAGGGACAATCAACCACAACTTTTAACCTCGTCATTAAGTCAAAAGTTGCAATTAGAGTGCCCTTGAGAAGAAGAAAAAAAACACCCCATGTTTAATCACAAAGCTAATATGCTAATCATGATTAAAGTTTATCTTGTCTAAGATGATTTGATAGATTTGACACTTTATATAAAATTCAAATTCCAAGTTAATA
>JAYMTN010001470.1:0-12802 GCA_036897425.1 Erodium trifolium
TCTAACCCAACCGGATTCGCCCGAACCTATAGGGAGATAGAGAAGGGGTTGGTAACGTCCACCGTCTTGCCTAACCATGGGCTAGGACGTGTACCAACAAGTTCTCCAGAAGAGTGTACGACGGGGCCTCCTGGAGACATTGAGCTGAAGAATATCCCATCCCGGAAGAGGTCCCCCTAGGGGGATGGCAACTCGATTTTGAGAAGGTGGGGCTTTGAATGAGGCCACCTGCCCCTGTACTGCTTCGGAGGACCCACAAACTATTAGGCTATATTGGACGGTCTCAGGTTGAGCAAGAGTTGGTTTTCTTTTTCATTCTCGTCCTCGTTGTAGTTTTATATTTAGTTTTATTTTCTGCTTTAGTAGTTTTAGTCACTGTTGGTTCAACTTCAAAAGCTCATCTATGCTTCAGGCTCGTTTTGATGATTAGTTGCAGTCTGTATGAGGAGGGACTACTCCCCCGCTATTTTTTTTTGTTCTGCTTTCATTTTAATTAATAATATTGGTCTCTTACGCTAAAGAAAAAAAATCAAGATGACAATATAAAACTAAAACTTCACATAGATAAGAATAGGCCCACTTGAGCCGTACACATCCCTAATGAAGAAGTAAGTGTGTTTGGGCTCAAAGCCTAAGATTACAACGTTGTTCTTGTTAAGGCTCAGCTCAACCCAACTCATGGTTCATGCCATATTCGCAAAGAATTACGTGTTTGAGGACCGTTATACAAATGTTATTACTAGAGAACATGCTGGCGAAGAAGAAGCAGTGATCCAGCTGGGTAATAGCCATGTGAGGCGCCTACCAATTTAGCAGTAATTAAGCAAGTGTTTTAGACAAACTCTGAGAGAGATGGGTGTGGGTGGGTCGGGTCTCAGTAGGGTAGGGTCGACCAAGAAAGGGACTTGGCTCCTTCCCAATCCATTCAAGATTGCACATAAAACAGACCTCCAACTTGTCTCAAAATATCAGTACATGACTGATTTGTTGGCCCGACCCATCATCATCACTCATAAATCATTATACAATTTTCAAAATAAATCATATTCTATTATCATTTTATCATCATGTATCAATTAATTTAATTGCAATAAATATGTTTTTATTTCATTATATATAACCATCTGAAATTAGAAACCCTATGAAATCTAAATACATACTTTTATGAGAAAAAAATTAAAATAAAGTTTTTGACCAGTGATATTATTATTACTACCATCGTCTTTAACCTCAAATACGCTGTCATGATGTCAAAGAAAAACAGTATTGATCATATAAAACATAAAATAACATTGATAACCTCTCCTTTTTCACATACAAATTTGGCACCTTGCTAATAGGGTGGTCTTGTGAAGGGCTGCTTTTATTGCTATGTATGTAGTGTGTACAAACTTAATTGATGCTTTTGATTTACTCTTCCATTGATTGTGCATCAACAAACAACACCCTACAATAGCATAGGCCCTTGTGGAAAAGACAAGAGCTTTGGGATTCCTTAACCAATTTATAAAAAAACACATTTAATTTCTTTTCCCTATTTAATACAATTCAATTTGTACAAGCTATTGCTTGGAATCAAAACTATTTAATTTTTTTCATAAGAAGAAAAAGAAAGAAGCTTAATTTACGTTGACGGTGATACAAAACACATACTAGGCAGCTTCCTGATAACGATGAGCAACTATCACTTTCCAGGAGAGCAGCTTCATCTGAAACCTTAAAATAAGGTTTTAAGAATAAGCTTTATAAAACCTGTGTGGTGCTGCACAGTTTTCGTACCCGATTGATAAGATTTCGGACAAGACTGTGAAGTTAGCTCAAAAACAGGACGTGTGTCAATCAATTTCTCAAGTTGATCGATCACATCAGACTCAGGACAGTGACATTTGTCTGCTCCCCTTCCAGTTCCATCACCTTGCTTAATTTATTCATCTCAAAGGTAAATTAATTATATTTAAAGACCCCTTGTCCTTTATATACCTAACAAAACCCTGAAAGTTTTCAACTTTGTAGAGACAGCAATGTTATAAAACCACCCTTGTATCTCTAGGGTTCAGCTGTATCTATACTTTAAGTTAGAGGTGTCATGATCTGGTGGGTTGAGTGTGGACAGGGTTCGAGATCAGAGCCATCCATTCTGTATGTGGTGTCACATGGAAGCATGTGCTCACCAAAAGAGTGTCTTGGACTGATGTTGTAGAGGCAACCCAATTGTCATTTCATTTCACAGGTCAACTCAAGAGTCATTTTGGTAGATAGATTGAGAGATATGTAACATTATCTACTATACTATAATGAGTAGTTCAAGTATCAAAACGCATATATAGATAGATACTCAGAATATTGATATTTATAACCTCATCATAAATGGCCTCTTAATTAGCTAGCCGGCCAAATTTAACAAATCTAGACATGTAGGCACAACCCAATTGTGCTTAATGAAGTGGGTTTTGGGTAAAGATCAAAACTTTGAAACAAGATCCTAAGCCTATATCATGCTATGATGCTGGGTTTGTGAAGTGTTTGAGAAAGGCCATGATGTTGCTAAAACTAGAGCCTTTAGTTTATTTATGAGTAGGAGCAAGACCAAAACAAAAGGCACAGAAGATGCTCAAATACCTTAAACGAAACAAAACATTCTGAGGAAGAAACAGTGTAATGATCAAGTGAAGTGTGAACAGATGGGTAGATAAATGAGAGCAGAAACAGTGGATTTTGTGGAATTTTCACAGTAACAGTGAGTTGAGTGCACAAAAAGAGTGAGGTGGAGCCTACACAACACTCACTCACTATACCCCTTTCTCCTCCAATGGTGGTCCTTTACCTTCAGACAGCTTCTCTGTTTTTTAGACAACATTTTAGAGAGAGAAAGACGGTTTCTTTTATGACACTATTCTATTTCCTAGAGAGAGAGAGAGACGAGGAGGGTTTGATTTAGTTACACGTTGTATTTCTTTTTTTATTTCGAAAAACAGCTTGAGTTTCATTTTTGTCTCTGGAAAGAGTAAAGCCCAAAATTTTCCCCCTTATTTGCTTTCATTTACTCAGTTCCCAATCAGGGTTAGAGTCCGTTTTGTCTAGCTCCTTATGAAAAATGGGTCTCTTTCAAAAAAAAGTTCTGTATATGGTAAAGCTCAATTACTTCGTCTCCTCATTGAATATGGCAGCATTTTCTCTGCGTCTGTGATTGAATAATCATGGCGCTTCTCTCTTCTGATTACTGTTCAGCTCTGTTTCGGGGGTCAATTTGAATCATGGGTTCTGATTGATTTTGACTTTTTAAGTTGGTTATATACTGATTGTGGAGATTACACAGAGATTTGGGTTGCTAAAATTTGAAGTTTTTTCCATTGACTTGAAGAATCTGGGTTCATTGGATTTGGGGGGCCAAGTGCATTGAATCTCTATGGAAACGGCGTTCGAGATTTGAAGCCAAGTAAGTTTCCAGATCTGAATTTCCATGTAAATTCTATTTTATTCCGTTTGTGAAGAGATGGGTGTTTTGTGCTGAAGCCCTTTTGTGCACTGAAAGCTTCGTTAGATCTGTAATGGCTAAAGTTTGAAGCTTTTTGGATGTCCCTTGTCGTTTCTTCGTTCAATTTTGGGAACTGCGTCTCTTTTCTCTTCTTCAGTGGAGGGAACTTTTGCGTTTGATCCTGTGGTTCACAGTAGAGCATCAATTTTGTAAATTTTTTGGCTGTATTGTATCTAACTTATTGTCTCTCAACTTTTCAAAATCTCCTGTTTTATCAAGCTTCTGTATTATTTTCATTCTAGTTGATTGTAGCAAGTTAAGTTCCAATTTGACCTTCAATGGCATGTAATGTAGATTTTGATCATATACCAGTGTTTATCAAAGATTTCTATCTGTTTTCTCTAGTGTTTCTGGCTAAAACCTGCATATCTTGTTGAATCCAGGCCGGTCTGAAACCCAGAACTTGTGTAAGTATGGATTTCAGAGAAGATAGCTCGAGGTTTGAGTCATTGCCGGCCACAACTTCAAGAAACATGTCATCATCATCCTCGCAATTCTTTTCGGCAAGTCAATCACCTTTCTTCTCTCCAAGATCACCAGTGAGTGAACTAGCAGACTCAAAACGATCTGAACTACAATGTGACAGTCTTCAATTAAATACCGATCCCCTCAGCTCCAGTTCAGGAATCCCAGGCCCCGGTTCTCTAGCAAACATCAGACTAAATTTATCAGACATGTCACCAACACCACCTGCTTGTGCTTCAAGTGACTTCCCAAAGTTTGATCGAGCATCTTCCTCAACGGGTATTTACCAGAGGGAGAAATCCAGAAAGCATGGGAGAAGCCGAGGAGTCTCATACACACCGGTATCAGTTTCACTTACTTCTCACAGGTTAAGGAGCTGTGATGTTTTCATAGGCTTGCCCGGTCGAAAACCTTCTCTGTTGAGATTCGCTAATTGGCTTCGTGCTGAGCTGGAGATTCAAGGGATTAGTTGTTTCATATCTGATAGAGCTCGTGGAAGAAACTCTCGCAAGCATGGGATTGTTGAGAAGGCAATGGACGCTTCCTCTTTTGGGATTGTGATCTTGACAAGGAAGAGTTTCAAGAACCCTTACACTATTGAGGAGCTAAGGTTTTTCTCAAGCAAGAAGATATTGGTTCCAATATTCTTTGATTTGAGTCAAGAGGATTGCCTTGTGAGGGATATAGTTGAGAGGAGGGGCGAGCTTTGGGAGAAGCATGGAGGAGAGCTATGGGTTTCGTATGGAGGGTTGGAGAAGGAGTGGAGGGAAGCTGTTAACGGGCTTTGTCGGATTGATGAGTGGAAACTCGAGGCCCAAGATGGGAATTGGAGAGATTGTATATTGAGGGCCATCACGTTATTGGCAATGAGGTTGGGAAGAAGAAGCGTGGTTGATCGGTTGACTAAATGGAGAGATAAGGTGGAGAAAGAGGAGTTTCCTTTCCCGAGAAATGAAAGTTTCATCGGGAGGAAGAAGGAACTATCCGAACTGGAGTTCATACTTTTTGGCGATGCTAGTGGAGATTTGGAGAAGGATTATTTCGAGCTCAAAGCTAGACCAAGGAGAAAGAATTTAACAATTGGGAGGAATAAGAACAGTTCAGTTCAATCAGAGAGTGGCAAAAGAAAGGGGAAAGAACCGGTTGTGTGGAAAGAGTCAGATAAGGAAATTGAGATGCAAAGCACTGAACTTCCCGAGAGACAACATGAATCAAGGCCAAGAAGTGGAGCAAGATACACAAGAAGAAAAAGATCAATGAAGATTGTATATGGAAAGGGGATTGCTTGTGTTTCTGGGGAATCGGGTATTGGCAAGACAGAGCTTCTTCTTGAATTTGCATACAGATATCATCAAAAGTACAAGATGGTTTTGTGGGTTGGAGGAGATAGCAGGTATATAAGGCAGAATTATCTTAACCTTTGGTCATTTTTAGAAGTTGACGTTGGGGTTGAGACTTGCACAGAGAAAAGCCGGATAAAGAGCTTTGAGGAGCAAGAACATGCAGCCATTTCCAGAGTTCGCAAAGAGCTTATGAGAAACATACCCTTTTTAGTGGTGATTGATAACTTAGAGAGTGAGAAGGATTGGTGGGATCACGAACTCATCATGGATCTTCTTCCCCGTTTTGGTGGAGAGACTCATATTTTAATATCAACTCGCCTTCCTCGTGTGATGAATTTGGAACCTTTGAAGCTCTCTTATCTATCCGGGGTTGAAGCAATGACTTTAATGCAGGGATGTGTCAAAGATTACTCAATTGGAGAAATAGATTCTCTAAGAGCTCTTGAAGAAAAGGTTGGGAGGTTAACTCTAGGCCTCGCTATTATAGGAGCCATATTATCCGAACTACCTATTAATCCAAGCCGGTTACTAGACACCGTTGATAGAATGCCATTGAGAAACTTCTCATGGAGTGGAAGAGAAGCACATTCATTGAGAAGAAACACGTTCCTCTTGCAACTCTTGGAGGTTTGTTTTTCAATATTCGATCATGCTGATGGACCAAGAAGCTTGGCAACAAGGATGGTCCAAGCAAGTACTTGGTTCGCCCCAACTGCAATACCCGTTTCTTTGCTAGCTCTAGCAGCTCACAAGATACCTGAAAAACATCAAAGGGGCATATTATGGAGAAAGCTATTGCATTCCTTGACTTGTGGTTACTCTTCATCATACAACAAGAGATCCGAAATTGAAGCTTCTTCAATGTTGTTGAGGTTTAACATTGCAAGGTGTAGTACCAAGCCTGGCTATATCCATTTCAACAGCCTTGTGAAACTCTATGCTCGGAAGAGAGCTGTTGCCGGAGTTCCTCAGGCTATGGTGCAATCAATCATCAGCCGGGGCTCCATAACCAATCATCAAGAACATGTTTGGGCAGCTTGTTTCTTGTTATTTGGATTCGGTAGTGATCCTATAGCTGTTGAGCTTAAGGTTTCAGAAATGGTGCACTTTGTGAAAGAGCTTGTTTTGCCTCTTGCTATCAGGACTTTCATCAAGTTCTCACGCTGCAGTGCTGCTCTAGAGCTCCTTCGCCTATGCACCAATGCATTGGAAGCAGCTGATCAAGCTTTTGTTACTCCGGTTGATAAGTGGTTGGACAAATCGCTTTGCTGGAGGCCCATACAGACCAATGCTCAGTTGAATCCTTGCCTGTGGCAGGAGTTGGCGTTGACAAGAGCCACAGTGCTAGAAACTCGGGCGAAGCTGATGCTTAGAGGAGGGCAATTTGATATAGGGGATGATTTAATCAGGAAGGCTATTTTTATCAGAACTTCAATTAGTGGTGAAGATCATCCAGACACAGTATCTGCTCAAGAAACTCTCAGTAAACTCACCAGGCTTCTGGAACATGTTCAAATTCATACTTCGCCATAGAAACTCCATTTCTTGTAAGCAACATTCTACTCTAGAATTATACAAAGTTCTCAAATAAAACTCTTGTATACTTTTCAGAGGATTTTCCTAATACCATCTTCACTATCAATGATATTCCATTTATTGCTCATTTTCTCGCTCTTTATCGTAATGTTGTATGATTTCCTATGATTTTCATCGTTTCATGGAGTGTCCAAATCCAGTCCAAGGCATCTGAATTAACCATTAGGTATTTTGACATCTAACCTTCGGTTTGTGGAGATATATATCACATCTTATCTTGGACTCTACTTTGATGAATTACTCTGCAGATAGATTGCATCCAAGGGGGAAAGGCAAAGTGCAGCTACTTGAACACTAATCAGATGAACAAAAAGAAAAGAAAATCAGGTAATAATCTTGTGGGGAACTTATACTGTCACTACCAGTACTTTGAGCTTTAATTAATTCACTGTCATGTACATAAAATCGTTTCAATTCACCCGGATAAACTTTGTTTTTGTTTCAGGATGTTTAAAAACGTATGAAATGTCTAAAATACCCCTGAGAATTAAAATAGAGTAGAATTTTAATAAATAAAATTAATAAATAAAAGGAGCCATTTTCTTTATTTCTTCATCTTTTAATTTATTTTTGAACCCTTTTTGTAAAGGGTAATGTTGTCATTTTGATGAATTAAACGGAAAATAATATAGTGACTTAAAACTAAAAAAAAAGTTTATCAGGATGAACTGATATTATTCTAAGCACAGGACAATGAATGGATTAAAATTCAAAAGTATAAGGTAGTGAAGTTAATTTCCCCTAATCTTATATTTTTGCATGGTGTAGTGTTCATGTTCCTGGGAGTTGCTAGGTTGATGTTTAGAGAGCAAAGCCATTATTACTGGTCTTAGACTCTTAGTATGGCCATTTGAGCTGGTTGACAGGACCATGATCACTGGTCGCATGGAGGATCACAGAAGGTGGACCTTAAGTTATTTATTTATTAATAGAGCTTAGCTCCTCAGAAAGAAACATGTACTGTCATTTTTGCTGGTAATGTGAATGTGATGCACTGGTGGTGAGTACATTATAGGTACAGTGTCAAGGTCAGAACAGTGTCCGAGTAAAAATGGGGAGCTTTGGGGAAAACGGTAGGCTCGGGGGTGGTTAGCGAGTCAAATTGAGTCCAAAATGATTAAGACTCTGTTTAGTACGAAAAAATTGGTTAAATAAAGTCTGAATAAATCTAGTATGTTCAATTTGAATCAAGCATGAAAACAGTCCAAGCTCGAATAGTCAATCGTTTCGTTTTCATTCTACCATACATTTGCATGTACATGTCAAGTTATGTGTCCAAACTGTATGTAATATAAAATATATGTAAATAACTTTTTCTCAAAATTATTAAAAATATTAAACATATTGATATTTTTGGTTGATACGTAGGATGCGTAAATATAACTGAAACCGGTACACCCGGCTGAGAGCGGCCGAAACCTTCTTCTTCTTCTTTATTTTTTATATTTTTTTTATCATAAAGAAATAAAATGCAATAAAACTATAGTGTGGGTTATGGGAAGGAAACCACAAAGCACGAAACTGACAACAAAATCCAAAAACGGCCTTTAAGACTCGAAAAGGTCGAAAAAACAAAGAGACACCCGCAACACTCAAAAGGGGAGAAACGCCCCGATCTAAGAGGAGGGAGAGACAAGAAAAAAGGAAGAGCTCAAGTAGGTTGAGAAAGAACAAAGGACGACGATACCATCCAGGAACTAAGGGACGGATTTCGCCCTTCCGCCCGAATCAACGTAAGCTCCCCAAACTGGATTCTTCGAAAAATGATAGTTGGATCAGGGATCGGAGCTCCCTGGAAAATCCTTCCGTCCCGAGCTATCCAGTGGAACCATAAACCTAAAAGACTGAGGCGAGACCAAGATTTGCACAACCGACGAACCTCTTAGATAGAAGACCAGAAAGAGATGAATGAAGCAGGAGACCAGTGAAAAACTGAGGAAATCAAGCTCTCATGGCAGCAGACTAGAGCTCAAATATCAAATGTTTCAACAAAAAGATACAAGAATCTAGAAGAAAAGAAGAGGATAATAGATACTTCTGTATGGATTAAAGAAAGGGTTATTTACGCCCACCTACCCTGAATTATGGGTGAATAACGACTGACTACCACGAAGTTCATTCGTAACATTCACCTACCCTGTACTAAAGATTTGTAACGCCTAGCACCCTCCCATCCATTTTTCCATCTGTTCACTGTTCATTTTTTCTAAAATTCCGAAAACGCCCTTACTATTTACAACCCTAAAAAAAATTAATTTATAACCATTTTTTTCATTTTTTGTTAATACTTTTATATGTGTTTTATCTATTAAATTTCATTATTATTTTAAACAATTTTTTACCATTTGTTTGTTAATTTTTAGAAATAGTTTTGATTTTATTTTTCATTTTCACTTTTGTATTTCTCCATTTTAAAAATGTTAGAATTATTTTACTAACATTCAAAAAATCCTTTCACTTTATTGTTTTAGAAATTAGTTTTTATTAACAAATTTCTTTAATTTTCTTAAAAAATTTGGTAACTCAAACGAAAATCAATAGAGTTCATCAATGTTCCGGCCAAAATTCCTACCAGACCTTCGTAATTTCCGGCCAAAATTCAACAGATTTCATACCCAAGAAAATCAAATGAAAATCAAACCTTCCTCTTCAAAGTTGGGTCGGAAAATCATAGATCTAAAATTTGACACAAATCTAGACCCTCTTCGATGGTGGGTTTCACCTCCAACCCATACCCAGACCCTAACAACCCTCCCATCCCATACATGGACCCTTCACGCCAGACAATCACACGAATCCAACAGATGAACCCGATCAAACAACGGTTGTCGGAACGAGGAAAAGGCCGGAAGAGGCACAGAGACACGAACTCGAGCCACAAGGCCAGATCTGAACGAATCCCTCACGGCGTGGTAAAATACCCCAAAGATCTGCAGCGCCGCTGCCCCTTCATTTCCATCGGTGCCGCCGCTTCATCTCCATTCCGCCGCTGCTCACACGAGGAAGAGTTTGATGTGTGGGAGTGTGAATATGACTTAGATCGGAATATGAGGATGAGGTGGGTCTGATGTAGAATGGGGTATGATGATGATGGTGAGGGTCTGATGATGATGGGAGTGTTAAATATTTAGGTTTAGGTTTAAAAAAAAGTAATTTGTAAATATTCTGATGTAAAAACGAAAACCAATTTTAGGGATTTGTGGTATGACAATGTAAATTTGGGTAAAAACTGAGGGTATTTTTGTCATTCTATAAAAAAATTAACAGTCATGGATGGAAAGGGTGCTACGGCGTTACAATCCGTTAATACGGGGTAGGTAAATGTTACGAATGAACTTCGGGGTATTCAGCCGTTATTCGCCCATAGTTCAGGGTAGGTGAACGTAAATAACCGTATTAAATAAGGCTTATTTTCTAAGTGGTGCTCAAGGTTCGCAGTGGAGAGAAAATCATTATAGAAGGCAGTCATTTGCTCAAAGTTTTTGTTGGAACGTGGATGGCTGGGACTTGTCTTTCTTCACTCTAGCTCAGGGTCAAAATTTCCTTTCTTATATTTATTCCTTACTTTTTGGCTTTTTAGTAGAGTAGTCTAGCTTGGTTATTTGTGAATGGGTCTAGAATAAGTTTATGGCATGATATCTGGTTGGGAGATTCTTCCCTTAATATCAGATTTCCTAGACTCTATCAGTTGAGCATTCATAAATCTCTTAAGGTCATTCATTTCTGGAACAATGGCCAGTGGTTCATGATTTTCAGAACGTGGTTAAGAGGCCAAGAAGTTGGAGATTTCAATCAACTTTCTCTTCTTCTCAATATGATACACCTCCACAACATTGGTGAAGACAAGTTGGTGTGGAGAGAACAAACTAAGCCTTTCACAGTCCATAAAATGTATTAGATCTTGGATGATGATGGTAAAGATGATGCAAAATGGGCACATTTCCTTTGGTCACCACACCATCCTCATAAGATATCTGTCTTGGTAAGGCTAGCTTGCTTGAATGTTGTCCCAACTAGGTCATTTTTGGAATATAGAGGTTTGATACTATCATTTGAAGAATCCTTGTGTCCTTTCTGCAGCTGGGATTTGTAAGTTGTTGACCATTTGTTACTTAATTGTTACTACTCTTGGAAGTTTAGTCATTCGTCTTGGAGTGATGGGATATAGTTGGGTGCCTTTCTCCTAAAATTACATATCACATATTAGCTTGGATTGGTTTAGCTCCATCCAGATTTACTAAGAAATGGAAGCTCATCATCATTTACACATTTTGGTACATTTGGCTTGCCAAGAATCACCTCATTTTCAATTGGGTGTGGATTGCTCCCGCACATATTCTCTCTAACATTCAAAGTGCCACCTCCAACTTTGAATGGAGTCTATTTGGGAAATACTCTTTTTTCCCATTTGAAGCTTGGGTGTCTCTTGCTTCTAGCTGTCAAATAATCCCTAGACCCTCCCTTCTCACATGAACTTGTTCCTAGCTTGCTGATCTTTCTTAATTTGTTCCTTGTTTGTTGATCTACTGTTATTTGTCTGCTTTTTTTGTTAAGCCTGGTTTTTGGTTGTGTTTATTTCCTTTGATGTGAATTTTTTTACTAAGAGGTGCAAATTTTATTGATAGTAAAGCATAACAGAGGTATGCATCAAGGAACAGACTCCCTGATTACTAGAAAAGAACATAAATGATGGTAAATCATAACAGAGGTGTTTATAGTTCTTTTTATCAATATAACCGTCGCATACGGTTTTGAAAACATAAATGAAACCATATGCCGGGATGCCCCAACGGCCGCCATAAAGGCATGAAGGAGAGGTGGGGGTGTGAGAAAATGATACTAGAAGTCCCAACCCAAACCATAGGTCGGGACTGCATCAGTAAAAAGAGGTATGACCTATACCAGGGACCCCTCTAAAGCCGGTCCCTGAGGTTCTTGTTTCCTAACATTCCTCTTTGCGAGGCTGCTTACCAGCCCTCGCCTGATCGTCCCCGGGACCATCTACAACAGACCGCTTGACTCTGCCAGTAGAGGAGGCCCGAATATCTTCAAGCACAACAGCAACAACCTCCACTCCCCAAGCAATGGGCCCTGGAACTTTAGTGACCAGGTTACTAGACAACTAGCCGGGTACCAAGTTCTTCCACCCTAGGTCAATTACCCCGGTGCCCCGAGGCCCTGTACCAATAGATATATTACTCGGGGAAACCCCTAGGGCCCTCCTGAGAGGCGGGGTGCCCTTAGATAAAGTGTTAGATGGGCCAGGTGGGACTGGGCTAAGGGGGGCCGGGTCGAGCTTGATTGGCCCACTAGGCATAGGAAACCCTAGCCCCTTGCTTCCTTCGCACGACACAGGAGCAGAAACCGTGTGAGGAACGAGAGATGGTGGTTTCGATACCGACGGCGGCTGCTTCCTCCAAGGGTTTGCCGGAAAGACCTCCCCTACCACTTGTAGGATAGCCCTGGAGAAGTCCAAGGTTTTGGTGATGGTGAACAGTGGCATGTGTTCTATTGGCACTAGTCCAACATCGATGGTCACGGTAGACTTTTGAGCGATCTCCTTGGTGCCGAGTTTTGGTTTGGCCAGTCGTTGCCTACACGATTTGAGTCGCGTTTCTGTTGAGACGGCCGAGAATGGAGTGGCTGTCAGCAACAAAAGTTGTTCGGTGGATTTAGACGGTGGGGGCGGCGACGGTTGCAGAGCTTGCACTGGTGGTGAGAGAGGTGTTGGGGGAGGCGGATTGTCGTCACTGATGTTCCTTGTTGTTTGCGTCGTCGGCCCTTTAATGGGGATAAGATTCCGGATGAGGGGCGTGGCGGAGGAACACTGCCCGAGGTAAGCATGGCAGGGGACGGGCCACGG